>RJWM01013237.1:0-54041 GCA_004363535.1 Dasyprocta punctata | reverse complement strand
TTTTTTTTTTTTTTGTACTGGGGATTGAACTCACAAACTTGCACCTGCCAGGCAGGCACTTATGCCACTGAGCTAAACCCTTGGCCCTGTTTTTTGAGTCAGGGTCTCACTATGTAGTTCAGGCTGGCCTTGAACTCATTTTGTAGCCCAGGCTGGTCTCAAACTCACAATGATCCCCCTGCCTCAGCCTCCCAAGTGCTGGAATTAAAGGCATGCACCACCAGGCCCAGCAATAAAAGATCCTTTTTGTTCTTATTACTAAGGTAAAAAAAAAAAAAAGCAAAGAATTCAGTGGTAGCAAGAGTTTACATACTTTGACTTAGAAACTCAATTTCTTGGACTCTGCTCAAATAATAAATTAATGATGCAAAACACAGATGTGTCTTCTCATCAAAAATATAACAGTTAAAAATTTGAGAAATCCTAAAAAACTCTATGTTTTGGAATTAATTAGTTTCATTACATGATACAATGGAGAGAAAGAATTATTATCAGGATTACCTCTAAACGGTGAGATTATTAATTACTTTGGCTTCTTGAAATCTTTCTCTCTTATCCTATAGGAAATATCTCAATTTAATGAACTAAGAGAAAATTATATCTTGGACAAAAATGTAAAGATGAATTAGAAGTACTGAGAGGGAGCTGGGCATGCTGTTGTGTATGTGTAAGCCCAGCATTATGGGAGGCTGAGGGAGAATAATTGTGAGTTAAAGCCCGGCCTGGGCACTTCTGTGGCTTAGCAAAATCCTGTCTCAAAATAAAAAAATTTTTTTTTAAAATTAAAAAGGCTAGATCCTCAGTACTGGAAAAAAAAAAGTATGTGTGGATATGTGGGTGGATATGTGTGTTAGGAGCCCATGTCTATAGTAAGAATTAGGGAGCAATTGATGTAAAATAAATGATTTTTGTGCAGGCAAAGGAGGACATCTAAGAGGTGGTTCAGAGGACATCCAGAGGATGGAATGAACATTTGGCATTTCTGTAGTAAAATGCACTGCCGGTAGTGTATGAATGAGCAGGAATTAAGAATTAAGCAACAGAATGCAGGACAACCTATGACTTGCAGACAAGTCAAGGAATATTAGCCAAGGAATACCCAAGTACTTTGCAAGCACTCTGGCAACATTTCAGAATCTATATACACCCAAAAGGAAGGACCGTATATCAAACATTTCTTTTTCCCCTAAATCCATTCTCAGTAGTAGGCAGTAGTAAGTCCTTATAAACTGTTTGTCAAAGGAAAAAAACAGAGGTTGTGGGAGAATTCCTGATTTGAATACCACGTGAAATGGACTATGTGAAAAATGATTTCTTGGCAGACCAAAGTGAGAACCTCCACAATTTAAAGTGTAGGAGATGATTAAGAGACGCATCATCTCATGATGCTTGTCCCTGCTGGCACCACAGTGCCTAGGACAGGAATGAAGGGTGTCACATGCATAATCCAATGGGAATCACACACACACACACACACACACACACACACACACACACCATATTCTACTTACACAAACACCTGTGCATAACACCATAAACTTCTTTATTCCTTTTTTATTCAATCCAGATTTTTTAACAATGCAATCTCAAGGAATCATATAGGCTGAAACACTGAATTTTTTTCTTTACTAAAATGGTAATGCATTAGATTTCTTTACTAAAATAGTAATGCATTCTATTTGGGAATTCATTAGTAAATCGAGTTTGACATGGTCTGTTTCTGTGGCATATGTTTAAATACTGCACTTTTGCTTTGACATTTATATTTGCTCTCATCCCTAAAGCATAATGATTTGCCCTTACATCCCACCTCCAGTCAGAAGCCAATCAATACTAGTAGGAAACAAGGAAGGTAATGTATATAATAATAGGTTTTTCATGTGTATATTTTTACCTCTATGTCCATGCAAAGTCTACACTCAGGCATGCCCATCCCACATATGCCTGTTCTCTCTGCACACAGGGTTTTAGGGAGTCAGGAGTGAAATAAAAAATGAATTTTCATCTCTCACTTGGAAAAGCTGCACCTTTGACAGACTTGGCTGTGTGCTGTCACAGCTTCCTGGTTTCTCTCTAGGAGACACCATCTTGGCAACCTCCAACACTCTGCATTCTTGCCCTAGACACTGGGGTTCCAACAAGGACAAGGTTCCTGAATCGAGGACAAGCATCATAAAATGATCCAGCTCTAAATGATGTCCCCTACCCTGTTGCCAAGTCGTGAATTGTGGAAGCTTCCAATTTGACCTTCCAAGATGTCATTTTTGACAGGGCTCACCAGACACTGCTCCATACGCACACATGTGGTATGCCTGATACTGTGCGGGTTCAGTCGCCTATTTTGCACAGGAAAGAAACAACGAAAGAACCAAATTAAGCTGAAAAGGGAAATCATTTAGCTTGCCAACAAACAAAAGAAAAGGGGCTCCAGGCAGTGTGACCCCGGATGTGATGTCAATCTGTCTCTCTCCTCTACTTCTTTCTCTTTTTCTTCCTCCTCCTCCTGCCATTGTTATAGCTACAACTTCTCTCAACTTTTCACATTTATTTACACACACCTCTTAACATTTCTCCTCACTCTCACTCACTTTTCCTGTCTAATCCATTCCAAGGAGAGGGGTAAGAGGTCAGATTAGAGTTTCCAGAATCTCCAGGCAGCCAGGAACAGGTGGAGGAACCTGGAAGAGGAAGGCAGCTACAATGCCCAAAATAGAACTGTGCTCTCTCACCCAGTAGCCACAGTAGTATGAAGAGAGCTGTGAATATGGTACACATTTCTCAGGTGGGATTGACAGATTTGGTGGGTCTGATGCACTGTGTGGATATGAATGAAAATGAGGGTAAAAATCTAGGACACACGAAGGTTTCACAGGACAACACAGTAGAAACACAGTAAAGAGCCATGGAAAATGATAAAAGTAGTAGTATGGATTTGCCTTGATATTAAAGCTACTTTAAGAGGAGGAAATACTGGTGACACAGTCAGACAATAAAAGCCTCAAGAAGAATTCATAATTATCTAAAGTAGTCCTTAAATTTTGTTTGTTTAACTTGAATAGTATATTTCTTAAAAAACTTTTTCCCTGCAAAACTTAAACTGAAGGCATTAGCAGATTTAAAAAAAAAAAAAATTGAACATGCTGGCAACTTTTGCCTGGTCCCAGCTAAATTCTGGCTATGTCATCCCTTTATCAAATGTCATTGACTCAATGATTGTTCCCAAAGGTTGTCAACTTGTTACGGGGAGGAGCGTATACTCCCTGTTCCCTACAGGGTCCCCACTGCCTCTAGAACGACATTCACTTGCTTTGTGGATGCCTTGGAAATATGTTTAAATGCACAAGCACTTGAAATATTTTTCATGTTGCCATTCATTATTATTCTGTGAAAACAGAATATTGAAATGAAATTACCAAAGCACTCACATTTGTGATGAGAAACTCAGGTCCATAAACTCAAGGCAATGATGAGAATCATTAAGTATCATTGAAAGTGGTACATTTTTAGCCTCAATTGGCTGCTCATCGAACGTAAACTCATCAAATTTGAGATCAATTGTCAATGAAAACAATAGAATTAAAAATATATTGAATGCTGGAAACAGACTTTGGAAGATTTTATGCAAAAAGTTAAGGCAAGTGGGGGTGGTTGTTAGCAGTTTTAGATTTCTTGAAATTGATTTTCTCAATCCTTTTCAAACAAAAATTTTCCAAAGTAAACTGTTCTAACACTGGGCATCTGACTTCTGCATGCATTTTCAAGAAAGTGGTGTATTCTGAAGCAGGGGCTACGTGTCCCAATAGCTGATGCTAACTTTTTATCTACAGAGATGACTTCTTGTCAGTAAGCCAGACTATGAGAACTGACTAACAGACAAGCTTTCCACTGGGGCCCTTGGAATAATTTAGGCCATTCCAGCCACAGCAACTGTAGAAGATAGAAAGTTAATGCTCTGGCTACTGAATGCTCTGCCCTGGAAGGAAGGATTTAATGTTCAGAGAAACACCTGGTACTTAATCCATTGTTACCTTCATGGAATAGATTGGTTAATCAATCCATTCAAAGCACTTATACTGCTGTCCAAGGCTCTAGGATACATCTGTAGAAACACAAATAAAAATCCCTACCCTCATAGAGCTGACATTCTAGGGTGATCAGGTGCAGATAGATAAACAATTTAAAAACTAAGTAAGCATATTAAATAGAATGATAACACAGCATGATGAGTATAACAGAGAAACAGAGACCCAGCTAGGCAGTGCTAGTGTTGCATGTCAACTGTAACTTTTAATAGCATAGTCAGAGAAGCTGTAGAAGGCTGTTACTGTTCAACACCTTTACTTCTACAGTCCCAAGGTGATTATGCACCCCTACCATTGTCCTGTGACTTCTCTGCTGGCTGAGCAGACCTCTGTGCCTGTGATGTACAAGAATTTTCATGTGACTTGGATTAGCCAACAGAATATAAGCAGGTGTGACATATGCTATATCCACTAGGAATATACCTTCTGTATTTAGCCCAATCTCTTATTTCTGTCTTCCACCATAAAAATGGAACATCCCAGCCAAGCTAGTCCTTTTACCTGTACTCTGGAATAAGAGAATACCTGAAGCAGACCCATAGCCTCCAGAAATCTCACAAATGTTTGTTGTGTGAGCCCAGATACTATTTTTCTGTTATCACAATAAAACTCATTAATGGAATAAAAACCTTTCTAAGAAGGCAAAGACCAGAAGGAGGAGATACAATGACAAAATTGAGTCCCTAAGAAGGGAAATAACTTTCTTAAGTCACATATATACTAAATAGAAAAGTTTATACTGGAAAATTTTTCTCTGGGTTTGTTCACATGATCCCTCCAGGCAGGGACCTGCTCAACTCAGATCACACAGTGAACACTGTCAGCACCACTTCTCAATCTTGGCCAATGACATCTGTATGCTCTTGCCCTCTCTATAAATAGGATCCTAAAGCAATGATCCTCCAACAATCAAAGCAAATTACTTGAAGCACAATCCCTGAAACCTGCAACCAAAGCCAGGTATATCTGAGTCTAGAGCAGAATTCTTCTCTCTCCTTCTTTTTCTGTACACCTCACTCAAATATTATAATCAGCCTGTGAGACAAGGATGGGTCATGATTACAGTCACCTCCTATCAACAAGTGAGAAAGTGAAGGCTACAAGTTAAGCAGCTTCCTCAAACTCCATTCAGTAAGTGGGTGTTAGTGGTATAGTCTCTGCCTTTCTGAAAATCTTCACTGTATCACTAGATCTTAAAAATGTTTGATTAATCAAGTCTTACAATGGTATGAGTTGTTTGTCACCTAAACCTTATACATGAGAAAATCAAAGCTCAGAGACATGAAATAATTCCCAAAAGGTTTCACATCTCAGCAGAGCAAGTTTAGAATCAGAGTTCTTTCTCCCGTCAGAATCTGTGCACTGCATGATTTTTGGGCTGTATGTTGCTATCTATGGAGAAGAGATATGCCCAAATACATGTCACACTGTAGTTTAAATAAATTCAATAGAGCCAGATGTGGTGGTGAACACCTGTAATTCCAGCACTTGGGAGGCTGAGGTAGGAGGATCATTGCAAGATTGAGATCAGCCTGGGCTACAGAATGAGCTCAAGGCCAGTCTTAACTGTATAGCAAGACCCAGTCTCAAAAAGACCAAAAAAAAAAAAAAAAAAAAAAAAAAAAAAAAAAAAAAAAAAAAAAAAGGCAAAAATCCCCAAGATATTCAATACACTAATGTCTGTTGCTTCAATTCATCCTTAACTTGGTGACAGGAAACTCAGGGATGATGCATAGGGAGGAGAACCAGATATAGTGTGTTTTCATTCAAAAAGAGCTACTCCCACCAGAGTCTGAGACTATCACCGGTTACAAATCTGGGGGTGTCACAATGAGAAGAATGTGCATCTCCCCTGTCCTTCTGTTCTGCCATACACTTTTCCCAAGTGGGAGAGACCACCCTTCTGTAAATACAGGAGGCAACACCATGTGGCAGAGATGGAGAGGTCAAGGTTGGAAGATAAGCCCCTCCGTGGAAAATCCAATGGCTTTAAAGTCTTTCTGTGGGCGTTCACCCCAGAATACATTTACTTACTCACTCATCCATTTATTCAAGTGTATACTGAGTATCCACTATGTATCAGTTGTGCTAGATGCTAGGAGTACAGCAGCCACAAGCAGATAGTCTCTGCTCTCCAAATGCTCACAGATGCTCTGTGTGATTTTATTTTAAATGCATAAAATGGTTACTCTGTTTAGACCCTTTGCTCTGCAAAGGGGAAGGTAGCTCTAAAACTAACAAGATAGTCCATGAAATATAAAGAGGTCTCACAGTCAGAAGCAGGTAGTATTTCATGAAAGCCTCCAACACTTTGCTTTGGTGAGTAATACTAGCCCGCTTCTCACGACATCCTGAATGCATCTATATAACCAATGACCAGAGAAGGAAGGACCATTTTGTGTAATAACTTTGGGCTCTATGAAATTACAGAAACAAAAGCAGCCATACAAAGAAAATGAGTTGAAACAGTGAAGAAATAGAAATGTCTGTCTCATCTTTGTTTCTACTACCTAGATCAGTCCCCAGCATCATCCTGAAATGCCTAGGACAGAGGGCTCAGGATGGCTGGAACAGCCAGTTCACATACCACATAAGACCTTGTCATGGCCAACACAATCAGCAAATTGCAGACACAAATGTTTGTTCAGTTAAGTGAGTCATGCGTTTAACTGAAAGGGGTTAATACTGTTCCTGACAAATCTAGAAAGAGGAAAATGAACTCACATGGCTCAGAGGGGAAAGACTGAGATCTCTTTTGCATCTTGGGGAAACAAGGCAGGCAAGAAGGTCCATTTTAGGTAATAAATCACTCAGCAAATTTTCACCTGGACCCAGATGTTGCAACTAATTTTAAACCTAACTCATCCTTATAGATTTACTGACCCTTATTAGTACTAGCTGGGAGTGCTCTGTTTATAAAAATTTGCTTGATGCAATCACCTATAATATAGCCATAAGCATTTACTGTAAATTTTGCTCAGTGCCTTCTTGTGTCTGATACAAAGCCAGCTTGTCAGATATAGGGAAGAGCCTTGGGGTTCATTTCAGCTTGGAGCTTAGTGTTCCCGAGTCTCTGAGCAGTATGCTCTGAATGAAGGAACTAGGAGCACTTCGACCAAGATGATAGCTCTCTTTATTTTATTTATTTATTTTTTTGGTACCAGGGATCGAACACACAACCTCACGCCCTCCAGGCAGGCGCTTAGGCCACTGAGCTAAATCCCCGGCAAGATGATAGCTCTCAAGTACCAACTGTATGGTCCACATCAAGGCTGCATGTGTGTCAGATGAACCTGTGCAGTCTGTTCAGTTCTAATAATATCCCCAGTCTTTATTGTGAGTGCTGAAGCATTATGCTGATAGGATGGCAAGTCAGAAGGGTTGGGACAACTATTGTGCAGAAAAGAACTTCATCTATAATAGCATGCAGCTCTTATTAAAGAGGGACAGTATATAACCAGGAAGAAAATGAAATGATATCTAGAGACCTGAGGATGTAGCCTGACACTACAGGCCGTCCACTGATGCTCTTTGACCCCTAACTTGAAAAACATGAGCTGAGAAGGGAGAACAACTTAGTCTCCAAACATCACTGCTGACACTATTGTGAACACAAAGAAATGTCAAAGCTGAAATAACCATAATGCAATTGTACTTAGCCTATTTACTGAAATATCAGTCATTGCTTTGCACAGCAATTCCATTTTTAAAGTTCATTGTGCTGGAGAAATGTAGCTCCTTAATTCTTACTTTCTCATCCAAGCTGGGTGGGAGGTGAGAAGTTTTTGAACTGAAAATCCACATTTCACTAGCACTGCAGAGCTCTCTTTCAGCATCCTGCATACTTCTTCCCAGAGCCCAGAGAAAGCTCCCACCCCCATTGCCTGTCCTCAATCTGACAGCAAACATTAAAAGAGCAGCAGCAGCAACAAAGATGACAAAGAAAGCAGCCCAGGGCCACTGAACACCTGCCCTGCTGTCTGAGGAGGACCAGGGCTCGCCAGGAAGTAAGGGTTGGGTCTGATCCCCTCGCCTCATACTGGCATCATGAGTAGCATTCAGGAAGCTGACTCACTAGGTTCCTAGTTCTGGCTTCTGACTGGGTTCAGTCAGCAAGAGGTACAGGCAGGAAATTAGTGAACAGGAAGACCAAGAGTTGGGAGAATCATGTTCTCCCTACTTCTTAATGGTTTGGACAATGGCGAGGCTACATCTTCTGACAGCAGGGCTTCTCAGACTCAGTTTTAGGAGCATCTGGGACTGAGTAATTCATTGTTGTGAGGGATTATTTTACGCACCGTTTGTTGTTTTAAAGCATCCCTGGTCTCTGTTGGCTGTATGCCAGTAACACCCTCCCCAAATTGTGAACAAAATGTGACCAACTGATCCTTACCTATTGAGCATGACACCTGCGGGTGACTGGGAAGGTGAGACAGGCAAATTCCAGCCTATGTGCTCTCCAAGCTGGATTATTCTCTGAGTAACTGAAGATATGACGCATCCCCCAGTAGACAGAGTAACTCTAGAGGCCAGAAACCAGAGCTCCTCACATTTAGCACACTTCTTCCAAAAAGTTTCTAGGTGGAAGTGCTTCTAGGTATCTAATTGGAATCTCAATAGCTTTATTGAAATCCTCTTTCCTGTCTTCTTCAGTGGAGGCAGAACAGAAGCACGCCATCCTACACACTCTCCACCCCCAGCCTCTTTTTCTAATGGCTCTTCACATTGGTGGGCAATTTCCTTCCAAGGAACAAAGGTCTAGGAGGCTTCTGAATTGGCACCAATACCCTGTGGTTAACTTGTGGCTGACAAAAACACTGCCTGTCCCCAGCATACAGCAATCACCTCTAAATGAGGTCTGCCTTTGCTTTCAGTTAAGGACTGTAACAATTGCTTTTTATCGCTCAGAAATACAACCTTAGAGATGAACTGCTCTTAAGTGGGCAAACATGTGTGCCAGTTTCCTGAGGGAGTTCGATGAGGAGGCACTAGCTCTTCCTGTGAACCCAAAAGGGAGGCACAGGCCTACAGACACCGCCTGTTCTCCTAGTCTCTGAAAAGGCTGGAGGCTGAGGACTGGAAGGTGGGCTAGGTTCTCACAAGTTAGTAGGGAGGTGCACTAGGGCTATCTTGCTTGTGGACTGCACAGGCATCAGTGAGTATCTAATATCAATAATGCCATCTTGTTATTTCCTGTTGGTACCCAATGCATGCTGTGTGCACATCTTAAGTAAGAAACAAAACAAAGTTAAGAATGATTCCTCGGGCATCTTCCAATTGAGCCAGGTGTAAGTTCTCCTAGAATCTAAATGAGGTCTCAGTGCCGTTTCTTCAGTGCTTACTACTTCCTATACCCAGCATGTCCTATTTCTCATGGATGCTGGTGTGGGGTTAGAATTCTGGTCACCGCATTTCATTGAGCTGCTTGCCTTTGCCAAGCTACATTCCAGAGCAGTGAGGGATCAGAAGAACTCCGCTCCTGGATCCCACAAAGCAGGGGCTACCAGCTCATGATGAAACACCTCCAATGAGCAGAAAAGTACTTGACGGAGTTTCAGTTTCTGCTTCCGTGCTTAACAGAACAGATTTCTGTTAGAACTGCACCCTCATTGACTGTGACCCTGATGCTGGCTATGGCTCTCTCTCAAGCTCTCTTGGGAATGGTGCCAAAGCCTGCACCTCCGTCCTCCTGCTGACCAGGGCAATCACATATCTGTCATCTCATGGCTCCTGCCCTGAAATCAGGCTGTTTAGGTCTGAAATGTCAACTCAGAGCAAAACACATCAAATCTCTGGGCTTCAGTTGCTTCATCTGTAAAATGCAGGCGAGCATTTTTTTTCTCTACTTTCAAGATGCTTTAAAAATGTTTTAGCTTAATTTTCATTCAGTAAAATATACAAATGTTAGGTGTATGACTTGATAAATTTCTACTCATGTAGACCTCCACATACCTGCCTCCCAAATTGATACAGAGAACATTTATTTTCATTTCTTCAGAATTACTTTATTCCCTAACCCAGGTAATACTGAACCCCCAAAGCTAATCACTATTTTGACTTTTATCAGCATTGGAGTAGTTTTACCTATTATAGAATGTTATATAAATGGAATCATACAATGCATACTCTTTTGTCTACTTTTGTTCAACATAAATGTTTTGAAGTTAACTGCCATTATTGAGTGTACCAATATTCAGTTATTTTTGGTCACTAGCAGCATTCCATTGTGTGAGTATAACATCACAATGTGTTCATTTATTCTCCTCTGGGTAACCATTTGGGTTGTCCCCAGTTGGAGGCTATTATGAATAAAGCCAATAGGAAAGTTCTGATGTAGGGAAGTTTGTGGATCTAGAAACTCTCCTGAGTCTATTCCAAAACCCAGGTGAGGGTTTAAGGATCAAATTCACCCCATACCTGAGTTCTCTACCATTTCTGGTGTTCTATAGGCACCTGAGACTAGTCACGTTCTGTCCTGTGTCCACTACCCTTAACTCTTGGTCCTGGTGATCCCTTCAGTTTCAGTGAAAAAGCCTTCCCTAGGGCTCCAAGTTAGCTATCCTGATCTGCTTTAAGTGCTTGGAATATGCTTTGTTCATTCTCTCTTCTTGCTCTGTAGAGTAAATTAAGGCCAGATAACTGCATTCCCTTTAAATGGAAATCTGAAAGGATTAAAGACTTGAGGCAAATAAAACAACACAATAAAAGTGCTAGAAAAATGTCTAGAGAACATGTTCATATTCTGACCTTGATTCTCTAAAAGGACAATATTGCTAAAAGCAAGGAAGAAAGACTAAAGTAAAAATTGAAAACTTCACTATAGAATAAATATGAAGAACATAAATATGTTAAAAACTAAACTTTAAAAACACTATAAAAGGAGGAGAAAGAACAAGATGGTGGAACTGTAAGCAGCACAGTAAACAGCCTCCCTGAGAGATATTGTTCACATGCTGGAGTATAGCAACATGGGGAAGACAAGAAGGAAGGAAGTGGGTCCTCTGGACCCAGGAAGAATCTAAAGCAAGAATTGAAGCCCACAGAAAGAGTAAAAAGAAACACTTAAGCAAAGAAGGTGGTAGCTGGCGGCACCTCTGCCCAGAGCCAGACTCACTGTGTGAGATGACCTGCTGGAACCTGGGGACACACGATCAAGGTGCCACGGCAGCGGTGACCCTGGAGGCCTCTGCCAAGAAAGGCAGCATTGGAGGGAGAGTGGGAGTGGATGCGGGGAGCAGACCTGGAGAACTGTGAGGGCGGAGGTCCTCACCCTCCCATGTGAGGGGGAGATTGGCGGGGAGACATATTGGAATTGAGCTGGGAACTCCTAGCTGGGCACAGACCCGTGGAGGTTGCTCAGGCTGAGACCTGCCCTCGCTTTCATACTAGGGGCCACCTTGGAGTGTCCCTGCAGGTGACGGGCTTGGTCTGGAGACCGCGGCTCCATGCGCGCTCCAGGGCTGGTGGTGGAGAGTCCACGGGTAACCAACCCAGGTTCACAGGCGGCCACCGGCCACCCCACCAGCCATCAGGGAGCAAGATGGGCTGGGGAAAGGTGGCAGATAGCGCTGTAACAGCGCCCCCAGTGGCAACCATCAGATATCCGTAATGAGCACTGGCTAGAAGAACCAGTCTCATTTCAGAGAAATTACAGCCAATGCCAGGAGTGCCTGGGTCCCCAGTACCCATTTGCCAAGCAGAACCCAGGAATATGTCAAAACAAAGAAGCAAGAGGCAGTCTCTGGCCTCCAATTCAAGCAGAGCAAGTCCAGGAGATGCAAACACAGAAGAGATCAGGAGTCCCACAACTGAAGTTTCTGAGGTGATGGCAACTGAAGTAAAGAAACAACTTCATGAGGCTATAAAAGAAATTAGAACAGAAATACTAACTCAACTAAAGAAGAAATGAAAAACATAATAAAAGAACTGTTAGGCAACTCTAAAGGAGACATAGATGAAAAAATGGAGCATAGGAAAATGAGGGAAACCTTGAATTAACAATACAAAAAAGATTTAGAATACATGAAAGAGATAACCAGGAAAACAAAAAAACTCCAGTGACAGTTGGCAAAACCACTTGAAAGAAACTAAAGATAGACTTTCAAACCTTGAAGACAGGTTTGCAGCTCGTGATCGTGAAAGGAAAGATCTCTTAAAAATAACAAGGAACCTGGAAGTAACAATACAACAGCTGCTGGACAACCCAAAGAAGTATAACTTAAGAATAAAAGGTGTGAGTGAAAAAGCAGGGGTCAGTACAAATGAAATTAAAAGCCTATTTACAGAAATAATTTTAGAAAACTTCCCAAGCATGGGAAAAGGAAGTGACTTTCAGATAAGTGAAGCATATAGAACTCCAGCTAACTATAACCAAAATAAATCTACACCCAGACATATAATAATCAAGATCCCAGAAATTCAACACAAGAACAGAATATTAAAAGCTGTTAGAGAAAAGAAGCACATCACCTACAAAGGAAAACCCATCAGAATAACAACAGACTTCTGAACACAAACCATCAGGTCAAGAAGAGCTTAGAGTGAAGTATTTCAAGCCTTGAAAGGAAACAACTTCCAACCCAGATTGATGTACCCTGCAAAACTATTTTTCAAAATTAACAGAGAAACAAGATACTTCCATGACAAAGAACAACTGAAGGAATATATGACCACCAAGCCAAGCCTACAAAAAATACTGAAGGACACCACAGCTCCAAAAACAGTGGCAGAGGGATATTGCCAAGCGGGGCAGACAGCTGAGCAGAGAGGAAAAGTGGGCGGCCAATGACAGGAAAGTGGCATGGCGGAGACGAGGCAGTGCGTGTTGGCCTTAACCATTAACGTAGATGGCCTCAATCCACCAATGGAAAGAAACATAGGCAGAGTGAATCAGGAGACAGAGTCCACCAATACGCTTTATACAAGAAACACATTAAACTCGAAAGAGGTTCATACACAGAAAGTCAAAAGAGTGAGAACAATACTGTAAGTGACAGGGAACCAGAAAGAAGTGGGGGTAGATTGCCCACTATCTACATAGTAGACAAGAAAGATATAGCATTTTTATCCAATGGAAAGCTACTCAGCTATAAAGAAAAATAACCTCAAGCCTCTTGTAGGTAAATGGATACAACTTAAGATCATGTTCACGGATGAAATGGCCCAGAGCCACATGGGTGAGCATCATGTTATCTCCCTAGTAAACAAACAAACAACAACAACAAAAAAAAAAACTAAAGGAGTTAGTAGGATTCAAAATACACAATACATATTGTAAAAATGAAAGGGGAGGAAGTATTTAAAAAGGGCAAGCAGTGGCCATTGTTAATCTATCATTGGAATTTGAGTCCTGTACGGTTTTCATTGAGCTGTTTAGTTTGGTCTTATTCTATTTTGGTTTGCCTAATTTAATTATATTTGATGGCATAGACAGCTATTTCAAAGATAACAAAACACATTAAGGTAGCCATTATTGATATCTGATCACCTTGTTTTGAAACCCTGTGTTGCTTTCATTGCTTTGTTTTGAGTGATTTTATCTTATTTTGGTTTGTTTGATTGTATTATGCCTGATGGCATAAGCAACTGCTTAGAAGATAACATGAGGCATTATAGTAATCAGTGTTGTTTTACTATGTATTTCTTCCATTGTTTTGTTTTTCATTGGTTTTATCCTGTACTATTTTGTTTAATTGTATTGTGCCTGATGGTATGGGCAGTTATTTTGAAGATAACAAGAGGTATTATAAGGGGAAAGGAGGAAAGAAGGAAGGGAAAAGGAAAAAGACATAAATTTGCATATAGGTACACATAAGATAGTTAAAATGACTATACTACTAAATGCATTAGTTATTGAAAAAGAACAGTTAACACTCATGTGATTAGATCAATTTTACATGTCTCTATCTGTTAACCTAAACAACCCCTTTGAAGGTAACGATATGCAATATTACAACCACTGTCAAATTCCAATCATCTCACTTTGTAAATCTGTAATGTTATTGTATTGGATTTGTTGTTGTTGTTTGTTTGTCTCTTTTGCTTTTTTTTTTTTTCCTGTGCCCAGTTTCTCTTAAATAAAAAAAAACACTATAAAAGGGTTGGGAATATAGCTCAGTGGCATAGTGCCTGCCTGGCAAGCACAAGGTCATGAGTTCGATTCCCAGTACCAAAAAACCCAAAAAAACAAAAAAATACTCTACCAAATATTATCCTTAATATGCGAAGAACTCTTACAGAATAAGAAATGTGTAAAACATTCAACACAAGAAAATAAATAAACAACAGGGAATTAGTAATATAAAGGTCCATTAAACATAAAGATGTTATTCAACATTATCAAACAACAAAAAACAACATATTCAAATAAGCTATTAGTTTTTATTTATCAGATTAGTATTCAGTCAGTTGATGCTTTTGGAAAATTCAACCTTTCACATGCTCTTGAAGGAATTTTAAAAGAATATAAAGAATTATACCCTTGGAGAAGTTATCCTTTTCTCCAAGAAGACATTCCTACAATGGGAAAACACCATTTAAATGGGTTCAAGTAATTAAGTTTCTAAGAATTCCTATGGAAATGTCTAGATACATATACAAAAGTATATATAAATCTGTTCATAATTTTTTTTTTTTTTTGGTACCAGGGATCGAACTCACAACTCTGTGCTTGCCAGGCAAGCGCTTGTGCCGCTGAGTTAAATCCCCAGCAATCTGTTCATAATTAAAACACTTGTAAAATTCTAAAATCAGAAGCAACCCAAGTATCCATAAATAGGGGAGTTGTTAATGAATTATGGTACACACATATAATGGAATTATATGCAGACGCCAAATCGCTTGTGTAAATATATCTCTATCATAGAGATGTTCATATCATTTCTCAGAGCAACGAAAGCCCTGGAGTATCCGTTGCTGCCCCTATTCTCAGGAATGCCCCTCACATCTCAAAAGACACAGTTGCCAGCTCCTGAAGCAACTCAGAGCCTACAGCCTGGAGGCCTCAAGCTGAGAAGCAAACCCCTTGTTGCTTTCTGACAGGGTCTGTTTCTGTCTGCTGAGATGCACGAGCCCATCCCATTGCTCAGAGGAATACACTCCCCACACCACCATTTGTCACTGTCAGCCCGGGGAGCAATTATATTCCATCCAGCCAGAAATAAATAGACACCATCCTTACATAGGGGATGACAGGCAGACATGCTGTCTCTAACACACACCGTCCTCATCGTGCCCAGCTGTGATGGAGCCTCTGGGCATGGTGCAGTCCAGAGCCTGGCAAGAAAAATGAATCAATTGGAGATGTTGGAATATCTCATCCACTCTCATCACTTGCTCTTTTCAGGTAGAATAAAGGAATTTGGAGGAAAGCTTGCCTCCTAATTGAACAGTTGTAAACCTGTGGTAAAAAATACCCTGAAAGACATATATGAAATGGAAATGCACCTTAGTGACTCTCTGGCAAGTCATCCTGCTGTTCTGAAAGTTACAGGTATCAGAGGAAAGAGTACTGGTTAGTTGGGGGCCAGTGTAACCCTAATGCTGAGTTCTTGCAGCCGTGTCTGTGAGCTGTGCCATTCCAAATGGGGCCCATAGCTTTCCTGCCTATTACATGGCCATATTAGCACTTGCTCTTCCTCTCTGTTTTTGATAATGCAATTTCTTCCACTTCAAATGCATTCCCACCTCCTCTTGTTGCACAGACCACTTGTTTTCTATCAAATTCATTCTCCTTTCCCATAGTATACACCTGAGCCTCGGAAGCAGCTCCACAGCTACAGAATGTACTTTTCACCTTTATTTTGGCTATGTGTGGCTTTCAAGGCAAGGTTTTCCTTTCTTATCAAATTGACTTCATCTTTTAAGGTAATTTTAGGTTTATGGCAAAATTGAGTGGAAGGTACAGAACCTCCAGACTACTAGTTTTCACAAGTGAAACGAAGAAGTAATGGCTGGGGTGAAAATGACAAGGACATCTTCAAGCCACGTGGTAAGGATGTCAGGGCTTCTGTCCACTTGGGCACCCAAATGACCAAGTACAGGTTTCCTCATCTGTTTACCTGTCCAGAGTTAGAAAAGAGCAAACTTTCACTAAATGCAATGTGGTATTTTAGATTCAATCCTGGAAGAGAAAGAATATTTATGTTAAAAATGAGTGGAATCCAAATAAAATCAGGATTTATACCATGGTAGCATAAAATGTTTGCATGGGCAGAAACTCAAGGGAATCAATGAGGACTTTCTATATCACCACTAAATCTGAAATTAATCAAATATTAAAAGTATATTAAGAATAAAAGTCAATTGTATTTAATCCACATATATTTGGAACTATTTGTTACCGAAGCCCAGCCTACCCTATTGAATGTGATCCTCTTCAACTGTAAAACACCTTGTCACTGAGCTGGAGTATAATGCAGTGTGAGAGCACTTGCCTAACATGGGAGGCCCTGGGTTCCATTCCCTGCACCACAGACAAAACAAAACAAAACACTTATAGTCACATATCGGGATTCAGGAGCAGAAGGGTCTCCATGAAGAAGCTTTCTGTGCTTTTTTGAGGGGTAAGCTATGTACCCCTCTGTTGTATATGTCCTTCCACCATACTCAAGAGAAGCAACAATAGACCTCCCATTTCCTAAACCAGACTGATATGTTCCTTGAGTTAGAAGTCTTGACTTTGTGCAGCTACAAAATTCCTCCTGATACTCAGAAATATTTGTCCAATGAGTTAATGCCAGCCTCATATACACGTTGCGAACATTACACCAACAAGACTCACACCACTTAATTCATTCTGAAGTATCACACATATGCAAGGGATGATTGAAAAGTATTGAACACCAGGTCTGCTTTAGGATTGTGATTTATTTTTGGTGTCTGAAAGCATCTACATTAATGCATAGTACTCGGTCTCATGATTGTGATTATCTTAATTAGTATTGATGCAGCAAAATGGCTTAAATAGTCAATTAGATGCCTTCAATCGAACACCCAAAGATGTTACAGGTGAGTGCTTCCATTTATTGAGTGCCTATTGGGTGTTGCACAAACATGTGCTGGTGGATGTCACTCCTGTTATTTCACTGAATCCCCACAGAACCTTTTGAGTTTGGAAATATTATTCTCCACTTCACAGGTGAGAAAATTGAGGAGCAGAAAGAATAAGTGAAGTGTTTATCGCTGTTCACTTTGTAAGTGAAGCTAGGTCTCCAAAGTCCACCTATAACCTGCTTCCTTTCAAAACAGCATCCTGACATATGATTGATTGCCAGGCTCCACTAAGAACTGTCATAAAAATAAATCCAATTTCTTCTATGCCCCTCTGGGTTGACTCGCAAATAAAAGCTGAACACCAGAACTAAAAAAGTAATACCTGCCATAAACTGAAGTCCAGTAGTTGGAACTATGGCTTGGGGTCAGAGATGCCCATCCCTAGGTTAAAAGAGAGCTGTCAGAGCTGCTAAACCTAGGCTCCTTCAAGAGTTGTGAAATTCTCTGAAAGGAGTAATATTTCAGTGTTACTACATGCCAGCATTGTCCTAAGCACTTTGCATAGCATAGCTACTTACATTAACCTTAGGAGGAGGATTGATAATTGATTATTATTCTGACTTCAGCCAGGTTGAAACTGAGCCTCAGACATGTTGGGCAAAAATGACTGTGACTGCAGAATTCACCATGAGATTAGAAGCTCGGTGCTAACAGACTGCAAGCTGTCTGAGAGCAGGAAGAGCCTATCTTCTTTTTTGTATCTAAAGTACACATCATAAAGTCCTACATGCAATTCATTCTCAACACATAGTTGCTAAATAAAGGCTAAAATTATTTAAAAAGTCACAGGAAATCTGAGAAACAATAGCTTTTCTGGAAGACCCCAATGATTCAGTACATGAATATCAACCAAATTCCTAATCCTGCACCCTGCCTATGAATCCACTTTTGCCTGCTCCACTCCACCAGGTCTTATCTCCTACTGCCCTTGCTCAGAGCATCCCAGGAGGTAGAACTCCTTGGTGCAAAATAATGGTGGGCTCCCCTCAGAGCTCTTTAGGCTAGAGCCCTACTGTTCTTTAGGCAGAAATAAACAGATGGCTCTTTTTACTCAAAGTCTCTCACACACCCTCTTACATGACTTATGCTGTAGGTCTCACAGAGACCCCATGAAGTCAGTTAACATTAACTAGATGCCATTATCCAGAACTTTCCCTTTCCCCTTGCAAGACTCCTTTCCCTGCAGGGTATCAACTCATGCTATCCCACAACTGGAAAGGTGGGCATAAAATGACCAGCCCAGCAGACTGCTTAGACTCCAGACCCTATTTGGGCTCATATAGTGCACAGAATATCTGCCTATTGAAAAAGTTCTACAATTGATGCACCATGAACTTGGAGAGTCATTTGGGGCTGGAGAGAATAGAACTGCCTTTACTGCAGGACTGGCTTCTTACCACAGCTCCATGCAAGGATGCATGACTTGGTGAGCAGAGCATACTCCCAATCTTTAACTTAACTGTGGTCTATGCAGAATGTACATATTCCCTGATGTCTTGCTTCAATGAATGTCTACCACACACCACATGCTCTGCTTAAGATTTTTAGAGCACATTTGTAATAAGTGCCATTAGTATCCCTTACTTTCTCTTTGTAATATTTAAGGCAACTGTAATTCTGTGCATGCACACGATTATCTGCTTAATGTCTGACATGCTCACTAGGTTCTACACAGAATAAAGACAACCTCATTCAGAATTCTACGTCCAGTACTCAGCAGAGTTAGGAGCACATAGTATAGGTCTCCCTTCTAAAACATAGAAGTTGCATTTAAAAACTACATGGTAGATTTCATCATTGGCTCCAAATTTCACCCTCCTTTTATCAGGTCCCTCTGCCAAGGACTTCCCATGGCCTTTAGACTTGCCCTTCTGATTCACTTGGTCTAATATAATAATGCAGAATAGCGGTGTGTCAGTTTTGTGACTGGTCCTCAGAGCACTTGGATGTTTCTACTTCCATTCTGTTACCTTCACTGTGAGATCAAATCTTAAAATAGTTCACTTAATAAAAAGAGACACAGGAACAGACAGAGATCTATACAACATCAAGAATGAAGCCAGCCCAGCCATCTCAGCCTAGACAGCTGACCCCCAGTGAACCTGCAAATGTATACACAATCTCAGCTGGGATTCTCCAACCTGCACACACATGAGCTAAATAAATCCTCATTGTTGAATGCCACTGATGTGTTGTGCCTGACTTCTTGCATAGCAGTAGCTGACTAATGCAAATTAATATGCCGATGTTACAGAAGAAGCTGAGGATCAGCAAGATTAACTTACCCCACATTTCACAGTAAGAAATGAACCTACTGTTTAAATTCAAACCCATCCCTTTCTAAAACCTATTAGCTACTACCATCCCAGATTGTCTCCCTTCCTCCTTTGGAAGGACATGCAGTCCTTATACCTGGAAGGACATCCAGTGTGTGTCATCAGTGTCTGGGGCATCTCTCCCATCTGTCCCTCCTTGAAAGTGGCACAAAGGTGACCCATGGGCAGATGCCAAGCTGAGCCAGGAAATTACACCTGGAAACCCTGCTTGTCCTTACTGAGTAACTACCCGTTGTTCCAGAGCTCTCCTCAGCATGTACAGATATTCCTCACTTTAATGTGTAAATGCCACTCTAAATAAGCAACTATATCCACCAGGTAGGACAGCTCCAGGTAATTAATGCATCTCTCAGGTGATGAGAACCACTTAATCTTCAGCTGCAAGTTTCTGACTCCACCAAACACAGCTCTAATCGCCCACAAATGCACTGCCTGATGGGTCCTTATTGCTTAATTACCAAGGTGAGAGGCTTGTAATTAATAAGCCATTTACTCCTACATTTAGATGTTTCCAGGAAATGTCATCAAAGATTTTCCAAGGAAATTCACATTATTTGTCATCTTATCCTCGTTTTCTACTACCTGAACTGTTCACCTCTCTTATTGGCTGCCAAGCATTTCTTCCTGCAGCTATCTTGGACAGGAAAGAAGCAAGACCCCACATTTCACTCCCTTGGCTCACTTTCTGATTGAGAGTGAACCTGGTGATATATAAAAATTGGGTCGAACAATCAAGATTGTAACTGCAGCAATTACACAAAAACAAAAGCAAATCCGAAGAGTTATTCTGCAAAGGTACTAATACAAGAAAAGGAGTTGACAAATATTACAACTGGTCAAGATACACCTTTTGAATGTTGTGGAGATTCAGTCAGCCCCACATAGCCACAGGTTCCTTACCCTCAGGTCCACACTGGCAGATTCAACCAACCATGGACTACGAACCATCAGAATACCAGGTCAGCTGTCTGCTCTGGGTCCAGAGAGTCTTTAAATCTTTAAACCTTATTTTTTCAAGTTTGTGTGTATACTACTCCAGGCTCTTTTTTTTTTTTTTTTTTGGTATAGTATGTAGTTAATTGTTTCTCTACTAAATGTACAAATATTTCTGTTGCCATTACTCCTGAACAAGACAGTACAACAGCTAACAAAATTGTATTAGGTATTATGAGTAGTCTAGAGATGATTTAAAGTATATGGTAGGACATATATAGGTTATATGCAAATGCTACACAATTTTATAAGGGATTTGAGTATCGAGAATTTGGTTATCCCATACACTGATTTCTCTTCAGATTGCAGAAATCTTTCACCTTTTACTAAAGAGAATTTGGTTATCTGAGGGCATTCCTGAAGTTAATCTCCTGTGGATACTGGAGAACAGCTGTATTTGTAAGTGTGGGACATCCCTGCTATCTTTTTAAACCGCCCGAGTGTGGGAGTCCAGACTTTCTGCACAATATTGAACCAGAGTTCATGACCTGATTTTACTTCAAACCTAAGATTTTGTTTCCCTTACAAACCAAATGACTTTGTGGGTTACTAATAAGTAGCTTCCACTGCATGTAAAAATGAGTATATATGGAATTTATTTGCTGTATACTAACAATGAATACCTCTGAAGACAGTCTCTTGTGCATACAGCTCAATAATCTTTGTTGGGAACTATCAGCTGAGGACTTGGAAACTGGGCCAGTGCATAGCCTGCCAACTAGGAGCAATACTACTGTTGAGTCTCAGACCATACCATGGGAAATGCTACTAGTCTTGGATAGCAATTGGATCCTCAAAACTCAGGAATATCACAATCTCTGATAGGGAAAAAAAAAAGTCAAATGATATCTTTTATCTGTCATACTCACACTCAGATCCACAGAGCTCGATTGATTCTCAGAATAACAGATGCCCTAACACAGCGACCCCAAAGTAATGAAAGGATTAGACCCAGTAGATCAGCAGGTCGACTGTCTGTTTTGGCCCAAGAGAGTTTAAAATCTTGTTCTATTTGTTCTCTGCCCACTGCACTCCAGTCTGGTTTGTTTGTCTGTTTGCTAAAGCTGAAAAATTTTTAAAACCCATCTGTTTATTATAGAAAATTAAATGCAAACAACTAAGTGCATACAATTCAACTACCAGGTTTAACAAATGTCAGCTTTTATTCCCTTGCAATATTACTTGCTCCTAATTGTTCATCCTTTTTACACGTTATGCAAGTATAACACTTTTTCAAATTTGCGCAGCTTCAGCACAGTCTATGTTATAATCAGTTCATCAAAAGCATTTTAATGGTGGCAGATGTGATGAGGAGGAGAGACTATTTAGCAATTTTTTTTTGTATAGGGTGCTTAAATTGTTTCTAATCTTTTATCATCACAAGCAAAGAATGCTGTGATAAATACTGGCTTAGGCAGAATAATGCCTGCCCTCCAAAAACAAGTCCATATCCTTGTTCCAATCCCCAGAACCTGTGAATATGTTCCCCGACATGACAAAAGGGACTTCCTGGATTGAGTTAATGGATTAAATAAATGATTAAGTTAATGATCTTGAGATGCGAAGATTAGCCTGGATTACACAGGTGAGCCCAATGTAATCACAAGGCCTTTGGAAGTGAAAAGTGAGGTCAGAAGAAGGAAGGGAAAGGGAGAGGAGGAGGGTAAGAGAAAAGGAGGGCAGAGGAGGGGAAAGAAAAAGGGGTCAAGGTGCGATAAGAGAGGGAGAAGGGGGAGAAAGACAAGGTTAGGAGAGGAAATGGAAGTGAGTGGGGGCAGAAGATACTACATTGCTGGCTTTGAAGATAGAGAAGAGGACCCAAATCCAAGGAATATGGGCAGCAAGCTAAAAAACACAAGGAAGAGGATTCTTCACTAGACCCCCTTTCCTCGAAAGAATGTCCCTTACTGACAAGTCTCCTAAGCACCAGACCAGGTTTTCCCCATGCATTCCCATACTCTGCTCTTGTCTCTATAGCACTACCCAAAATTATCATTAATTAGCTTTTTAAATTGCTTAACTTTTAATCACAGTTTAATATGCTTCCAGAAACAGTCACACAGCACAATCATCGTGAATACTCACAACTAGAACACACCTGTATTGAGCAAGAAGCACAACATTCTGTATACTCCAGGATGCCCCAGGAGCACCTCGTACCCACTGATCCCTCAAAGGCAAATTTCACCTTGATCACTCTTGGCAGTTACTAGATTTTTATAAGGACAAAATCTATAATTAGTCTTTTTTCTTCTGGTTTGTCTCTGTATCTCTAGAATACAAGCCCCATGAGGGCAGGACTCTCTTTTGTTGTCCAAAATGTAATACCCAGTTTCTTTACCAACAAATGTTTGCCAAATTGAGAAAATTATTTACTTAAGAACCAATTAATATTACTGGAGCTGAGCAACAAGATGTAAGAGGTACACGATGCCAGATGCTCACAAGTAGCTGGAAACAAGAGAACTATAGGTAAAGGGTGACCAGCAGGGAGGCAGGGGTTGGACAAGAAGAGGAGGAATGACCTTAGTCATACAAGACCCGCTTGTCTGACCACAAGGGGGCTCACCACTTACCCGCTGTGAATGAGTCCACCACTCCTCTACCTCTCTGGTCCCTGATTATTTGACATATCATTCCCCCGCAGGAAGGGGAAGGGAGGGAAAAGGACATAAAGTGTCAGGACCCAGAGGGATCTCTCTCACCAATAAAGAGGGGGCATTAGACAGCATTGTGGAGGGAACAAAGCTGGTATCAGTAAGCCTTAGACTCTGGAAAAATGCTGATCTGTAGCCCAAATTTGAAATTAGAGGGCATTTACAGGTGATCATCCATGATACAAGATCTAACTTCGTTCTCTCCCCTTCTTCTCTTCCTCCCTCCCTTCCTTTCTCCCTTACACAAAAACTCGTGTCTACACAGCTATCAAAGCAAATCCTCACCAGTGGGGAACAATAGAGCTCTAACATCAGCATGGTGGCCTCAGTGGTAGGACCGACTCCTTCCATCTCTCTAAGGGTAGTTTGGGCTACAAAACTGCAGAAGCACTAAGCCTTCAGATAAGAGCCGGAGGCTATGAAGGCAATCTGAGCATTGCAAGCTGAACTCTGACACTTCCTACTCAGTCAGAGGGTGGTGGCAGCTAGCATTTTATTTAAGACACTCAGGGTTTACAGTTAAAAAGCCATGAGTCTGAACAAATTCTTTAACTGGCAATTCCCTGCAAAGAGCTCTGCAGTTTGTACTGTTTCCACCATGTGTTCAATCAAAAGGATATTGGGGACATAACTGTACATTATCACTATTGACATTTTCCAGCCTACTCCACTTTGGTTAAAAAGTGGCTGCTCAAAGATGCCACTTAATAACTTTAGGCATCATGAAAATGTCACTTTGACAAGTAGAAAGGTGGATTTACACACCCACCAAAGGTGACCTGCTTAAAAAGAGACAGCAGGGATTGTTTCCCGGCCTCTAAGTGAGACAGTCACAGACCATGTCCTGCAGGTTAGTACAGCTAGAGCAGAGAGAGCAAAAGGAAGAGAGAAGAAAGGGCAGCATAACCTAGGCAGTGCCTAGTCCACTGGCACAGGATTGGGTAGACAGAAGGGCTGGTGGATGTCAGGGGCACAGGTTGGGCTGGGCTTAGGGGAAGTAAAGGAATAGGGACAGCCCGGCCTAGGACTGGGAACAGTACTAGATCCAGCTCTGGTTCCAGATGGGTGACTGTTGTCTTTCTCACTTTCTAGTTACTAAGACACAGTATCTGACATCCACATTTTGAAAGAGGAGAGGTTCATTTTGGCTTACAGTTTGCAGAGTGGCATGGCAGACGGCCGTGTTGGAGGAAAAGCTGCTTACTTCATGGCATCCAGGAAGCAGAGAGAGAGTCAAGGTAGATATCATCCTCTGGGTCATGCCCATAGTGACTTTCCCCTTCCCAACAGGCCTCTCCTCCCGACAGGAAGTCAGCCATAAGCCCCCACAATCCAAGTACCTTCCAAAACCTCACTTAGGAGTACACGAGGCTCTTGGAGGACATATAAATGAACCATGACACATGTACATGGACAGACCCGGGAAAGTAAGGTGTTGGCCCAGGGTCTGAGTCTTTTGGTAAAGGTAGGTGGGGACATCAGGTAATCTTGTGGCCAGATGAATCCAAAATCAAGGTTTTGGAAGAGGAATCAACTCTTATCAGTGTTACGGCAAGACATAGAGAAGGGAGGACAGGGCACAGTTTTCCAAGGAAGGAGGCAGGGAAGAGCCAGACTGTGTCATGGCCCAGATAAGAAACAGGGACAGGGAAGGTGAGAATAGCCAAAAGGACAAGGCAGCACCATCTGCACAGCACACAGAGACTGGGAGGCCCTGCAGTCCTTACTCTCCCTCGTCTCCCCCTCCCTTGCATGAAACCCAGGGTTACCAGTGCTTCCTGCAAGGGGCCTCATAATAAACACTGTAGGCTTTGTGCTTTGCAGGGTCTCTGCTGCACCTCCCCAACCCTGCTACTGGAGCAAGAATGTTCCCGTAACACTTACAACACTAGGCAATAGGCCAGATTCAATCCATATTCTATTGCTTGCCTATCTCTGATCTAAAAGTTGCCAGAGCAATTTTGCCTTCTAAAAATCTCACGCATCTGCCCACTTCTCGTCAGGCATTTTGACTGCCCTGCTAGTCTAGGCACAACCCTGGGATGCCTGGACAGCCACCAAGGCCACCTCCCTGGTTACTCGGCCAGATTTACCCCTATCATCTTCCTCCCAGCTACAGAGGAAGCATCTTATAGCACAGTTGTGGTCAGGTCACCTCTCTCATCCAAATTCTATTCCAAAGCTGCCCAAACTCCACCAAAAGATGCATTCTTGATCGGCCAACCTGTCAGCTCTGTCCCCCTAGGAATCCAAGTTCATTTAGTCCTCCATCCTGCACACTACAACCTGGCCAATGTAAGTGTTTGCAGAACACCTCAGGATCTCTCCTGCCTTGCCTTTGTCTAGACAGAATCCAGCAAGGACCCACCTGCCCCTCTTCCACAATGGCACTCCCTCCATCTTGTTCCAGCTCATCTCAGTTTAGGCATCACTTCCTCTGGGTGCTCTCCCTGATGTCTTGAGTCAGTGTTGCACGCCTCCTCTGCACACAGTTCCCTTGTCACTAAGCTATAAGCCTCTGCACAGGGGCTGTGCTCAACAGCACTTCCAGCCATGCCCTGCAGCCTAGTGCCTAACCTGCAGCTGGTGCTCAGTAAACATCTGCTGACTCAGTGCGTGCATGTGGGAGTCAAACAACTAACTCACAAAAAGAGGATGGAGCTCAGAGAATATCCAACATGAATATCATTTGCCACCCTTTCCCACAGGCCAGAAGGTGCTGTGGCTTGGTTTCCATGTGGCTGAGCCTTCCCTCACCCAAGTAGCTTTATACCACAGAGTGACCTGGAATCTGTGTGTCTTGAGCTTTCTGGCCCAGGGTCAGGAAAATAACCAGTCTTCCTGAATCATCTGTGTTTTATAAGGTGGACTATGGTTTAGACAAACACAAAGGTACTAACACATTTGCACATTTCCCTGGGTAGAAGCATTTGGCTTTGCAATCACCTTTTCCTCATTATGATTGCTAATTTTTAATTCTTTCATTTACCCATTCATTCTGTGAAGGTTCCTAGAGCCTCCATGCGGTTTCTACCCCTACCAGCCACTGCATCCATAGAGACAGCTGATACCCATTCGTTGCCTTTGTGTGTGTAGGCTGGGAAGACAGGCCATTTGGATATAGTGTGGTAAATGGTATGATAAATGGATGGTCAGGGATGATGCTAGGGAGTAAAACGAGGAATAAAAAAGACAGTAAAGTATACTAGAATGTTCGGGTCAAGTAGTATTTTAGAAACGAGTAGACTTAACAGTCTGAAAAAAAGAAATCAAGCCAGTGCCAAGAAAGCATACCAATACAGAGACTTAAAAAATAAAGCGAGATAGGTCAGGTTAACATCAGGAACTGCTATAATAGATAGAAGGAAAGGAAACATTGGGCTGCCTACAAAATTGAATCACAGAAGTATAATGTGGTTTCCAAGGAAATGAATGAGCTTGTATTATTCACTCCCCAACAGGGCCAAGCTAGTGTGCCAATCTTGCTAACTCCTGGCTATGAGAAGGTAAGTGGGTCAGTCTAATGGGATGGATGAAAGATGGAGGGAACCAGGAGGGGGGTCCCAGGTGAAGATACAGGCTGCTCCAAGGAAGAGGGTAGCATGGAGGGAGATTCAAGCATGAAGGTCTAAGAAAATGGGAAGGAATGAGGACCTGTTGTTTCCCTTCTGTGCTGGGCACTGTTCAGTGTAAATATAACAGCTCCATAGATCTGGGACCCTCAGCTTCTCTCTTATGGGAACTGCTGCAAAGGAGAGGAGAATTCATTCCCTTGGCGGGACTGCGATTATCCTGTGCTAACAGTGGTTGCCTGGACTGCATTCTCTGTCTGGTGCAGCCACCAAGGCGGGGAAGGGCTGGTCATCTGTCTAGAGAGGAAAGAGATCAAGAGTGTGAAGATAAATGTACCTCAAAGTGAACAGTCTGAGCAGATGCAGTCTCTGGCATATCCAAGGTGAAGGGATCCGGGATCGGTCTGAATTCAAGAAAGGTTTCTGAGCTGGGCAACATTGTGTGTGTGTGTGTGTGTGTGTGTGTGTGTGTGTGTGTGCGCATGTACAGGCATGCACACGTGTGTGAATTCCCAGGATAAAGAGATCACTAGCAAGCTGAAAGGTAGAGCCCCTCTGACCTTGAGGTCCTCACATTCATGCAGCCTTAACACCAAAACAGACTTCTCAGTCTGTGGGTGGAGATTAGAATTAAGCCCTGGCCTCTGGGCATAGACCAGTTACCTTGGGGCTCACTTTATTTCCATGGTGCACTCTGTTACAACTCCTCATCTCAATCCCCCAGTGCAGCATTTGTGAAGAGAATAATCATCTAGATGTTAAGAGTACAAAAATTTCAGGCTCAGAGATGTTAAATACTTTTCTGAAAGTCAAAGACCTAACCAGAAATGACTGCAGTTCAGGCCTACGTGACACCAGTGTTTTATTTTTCTCCTTCCTCATGTCACTTAATAGATATGCAGAGGATATTGCAAATTTAACATGCCTGAAAAACCACACCACTGATCTTCCCCACAAACCTGCTCTGTCCGTGTTCCCCACATCTCAGCAGGCAGAGTCCCACCCCTCCAGTTTCCCAGACCTAACCACCCTCTGTTTCTCTCACCTCTTTCTTTCACTTCTATCACTCATCCACTACCAAACCTCTTGACTGGATCTTCAAAATATGCTGAACACCCAACCATTCCACCAGCTTCTCCCTCACAGATGTCATTATCTATGAAATTATGGGCTTGCCATGGCTTCTTATAGTCAATTAGCAACTTCAGAGCAGGAGTGACCCTTTTTGCATCCAAGGAAATCACCTCAATCTTCTGTTAAAAACACTACATTAGTTCCTTGCTTCATGTGGGGCAATAGCCTTTCAGCCTTGCAAGATCCAGTTTACAGTCACATCCCTGAATTAATCTCTTTCCACTCTCTCTCTTTCTCTTACACACTCTATTTCAGGGCCCCTGCCCACCTTACTATTCTTTGAACATAGCAAGCATGTTCCTACCTCAGGGCCTTTGCACTGGCTGTAACTATGCTAGAAATTTTTCCTTCTTTCTCCTCTCCAAAAAGACTCATTTGGCTAAATGTCTCACCTGTGTCAAGGCTTTTCCTCAATGAGAATTACTGTATTCACTCTTTAAAACTACAAACCTATTCTACCACAAACATCCTCTGCTAGAAACTACCTTTGAGTATACCATAAACCATATTTATTTATTATGCTTATTGATTTTCTCTGTCTCCTTCAATGAGCATGAAAGCACCAGGAAGTGATTTGTTTACCAATGTATCTCAACCATTTAGAAGAGTGGCTGACACACAGTAGATGTTTAATAAATATCCATTGGATTGAATGGTCTCTAGTTGGTGACTGAAGAATAAAAAGGTTTAAAGTCACAGGGGAAGGAAATATTCTATATCACAAAATAATTTTTTAAACACTACCCCTTTCTCCATTTCTTCAACAGGAGGGGCTGAAAATGGAGCCTCAACAAAGGAGTTTGTACAGAGGAAGAAATAAAAACTGAGAGTGAGAATATAAAAGGAACTCTGGGGAAGGGCAAATTACACTGCCTCTAAATGGAAAAAAAAAGTGCTATCTGAAAGCAAAGGTGCTTAAGATATGGCCCCTGCAGGTGGAAATAGCTCAGAGTTTTGAGGGGGTGAGTGCTGCTGGATTCAGTGGAATTTACACTGTTATCTGGTCTCCTGCCTGCAGCATTGCTGGGCAATTTACAGCCCAAATCAATAAACAACTTAAATTCTCTCTAAAGGAGTAGCTGAAATGAATGCACAACAACACACTGAAACAAATCAGCACTGGGAACAACAAAAGAGTTGGGCTCCTGGCTTTGATTCCCGAAGGTGAACCCAGCATGCCAGGTTACCTGGTAAGTGTTGTGATGATCTAAATAATGCAAAAATAGATGAGTCTGAAGCTGATCTGGGATGCAAGAGGAGGGTAGGCGCCTGTCTCGGTGCTGTCTACAAACCGCTTCTGCTGGGGTGTGAATGGGTTCTTGCAACCCTGGTATGGAGGATGGTCCCAAAGGCAAGGACTGGGGTGAGGACTCCAAGTGGAGAAGAAAGTAAACCTAAAACCCACTGTTGGCCAGAGAGAATCCAGAGGTGAGATGTGAAATCACAGGCTGAACTGTATTGTCCAGAGATAGGCAAAGACAGGATCATGATGGGTCACCATACCAGGAAGGACCAAGTCACAGGGTGGGGGTGATGTGGAAATAAATTAGCATGGGAGACACAGTTCCTTGCACAGGTTAGGTGAACACAGAAGGAAGGGTATAGTGTTGTAATTTACTCACAGAGAGAGGTCACCTTTTCAAAATTTGCACAGAGATAGTAAGATATCGTAACTGTGGCCAACTGTGCTTGCTCTTTAGTAGTTTGTTTTGTAGTCAGGAGTCCGATAGTCAAGGAAAGTAGCAGGAACTGGGGGAATTTCCTCAATGATCTTCTCAGGGCTTGCACAGTGAACTGGGCCCCACAGAGAAGCTGATGGAACATTCCTGACTTCTTTTTTGGTATAAGGATTTCAGCTACACATTTGATTCCCAAATTTATCACCAAATGGTTCCTTTATTCATTCATTCACAGGATTACTGTGAAGTACAGGCCAGGAAATATGGAAGACTAGATTTCTTCAGTGAACATTACAAAGAAGCATCTTTCTCACTTATCTCTACAGCTCCAGGGCTACCGTAGTGGCCGGTATATAGAGGTTCCATTTTCCTGCCTTGCTTCTGGCCAATGTAAAGGGCATGATCCTTGAGCATATGTACGAATGAACGATGGATATGACTATCTTGCAACTCCCCCAGATCTATGGGTCCACGGAGATGATCTTGATCCTGACCTTGATAATGCAAATGTATTCCTGGAGATGGTCATCTCTAAATAGAACTTCAGGGACAGCATTTTTAAAAAACATTCAACACCACCCTGCTGCAGTCACACTGGCTCTCATGTTACTTCTTAAGCAAACCAAAGATGCTCTGCCTACCTCAGGGCATTTGTGTCAGCTCTCCTCTCTGTTAGGATGGTGTGGCCCTGGCTTCTGGGAGTCTGTCTGTATCAATCAGAGAGGTCTGCTCTATACCTTATCTATTTTTTTTTTCATTTACAAAGAATCTACAAAAAAAAAAACAATAAAACAGACAAACAGGTTTAGCAAGGTCATGGTACAAGGTCACAAAGCCATATACAGAAATCTAGTGTTGGCCTATATACAAGCAATGAACAATTCGAAAGTAAGATTGTAAAGACACAAGTTACAACATCACAAAAAAGCTTAAAGTAACATTACTGTATAAATCTACCAAAATACATTCATTTTCTGTATCCTAAAAACTATAAAAACTGATCAAAAGTACTCAAATACAACCTAAAAAGGTGAAGAGAGACTATGTATGTGAATTGGACAAATATCAAAACATTTATTCTCCCTACACTTATCTATAGATTCACCTCAATATCTAGCAAAATCTCAGCGAATTATTTTTTCTTTATTTTAACTATCTGTATATATATATATATATATATATATATATATATATGAGCATATACAAAGTTTTTCCTTCAGTTTGTCACACAAGTGCAATGACACAATGATTACAAATGTGTGACTTATGTATTTCACTGATAAGTATATCCTCAAGGTGCATGCATTTAAGTATGAAGGTTCTATACCTTATCTAAGATAAAGGGTCCTTTCCTTCATTTCAGCCTCTTAGGAACTGAGAAACACCCTCCCTCCTTACCCTGCTCTGTTTTCTTCATAACATTTTCACACTGTTTCCCTGTCTTCATGTGTGCTGTCTACCTATACAGCATCTTCTTCCCACAAAACACGCACATGCTACAGTATAAATTCCTCGACAACACAAACACAAACACTGTAGGCATTTATCATTGCCACATCCCCTGGACTTAAAATACTCCCTTGAGGGTAGGGTTGCTCAATAAAGATATATAAAGGAATGAATGAATGAGTCAGTACAAGTTCTTATATAGAAATCTTTCTAAGCATTTCTGTTTCTCAAGATAATTTCTATAAGTTAAATTGTTTCAATGTAGGAATCACACATTTCCAAATCTTTCAGCACATATTGAACAAAGTTTCCAAGAGACAGGTGGCACTGGGTTTTGCACCCATTAGAAATGTGTAAGACTGTTAATTTCCTTGCATCATCACAAATATATGATAAAATCACTCAGAAATATTTGTTAGGTGGGAACATGAATCAGCATGGTTAACTTTTGTTCAAATCTGAGTTTCCGTGATTCTTTGTGAACCATACTCCCTGTTCAAATGTGTATCACAATGTAAATTCATTGAAAGCAGGGACTTAGTTTTGCTCCCTGCCACCGCAGCATCCCAAAAAAACTCCAGTACATAATGAGTGCATGAAAAATATTTGTTAAAAGAATGGATTAATATACATGTTTTCTTTTGTGTTTGTAAGGCCATTGGTTCATGTTCCTTTGAGAAATCTCTTTTTTGATTGACTTAAAATAACTTTACACATGTAGGATATTTACTCCTTTTCTGTCACCTAGATTGACTTTTTAACGTTCCATTTGCATTCTATTTTGTGCGTGCTATTTTTTTACATTTGGATATTCTAACATTTTATGTAATCTCATCTATCATTTTATTTTTAGTTCCTCTCTTGGATACCATGTTTAGAAACAGTAATAATAGTTAGCACTCATATAGCACTTTCCCCATGCAAGATGCTTTTTTGAGGACTTTACATATATTATTTAGTTAATCTCCACAGTGATCCTCTAAGAGAGATGCTCTCATTATCTCTTCATATAGATGAGAAAACTGAGGCAGGAAGTTATGAAGCAAATCATTTCTTACACAAGATTTTATATACATTTATCTATACATTGTTCAGTTTTCCTATTTGAGATTATTTAATAATAGCAGTACACGTGAGGTATTTTAGACTTGAGGATGAGGTAAGGGTCTAATAATTTTTCCCAAATAATTGTAAAGTACTCCAACACAGATTATTGAACAATTTATCCCATCTTTGCCAAATTAAAATTATACTTCAAATATGTCTGTAATATATTGCTCCACATGTGTATGAATACATATGAATATGTATACATGAATATATATGTAAATACATACACATAAACATACAAACATATAACGTTTCCTGGTGTTCTTACTCAGTTCAACTGCACTGTTATTCTTTTAGCTGCTTAATAATTTTTGTGATGTGTAGGAAAGTAAACTTATGAATAGAAATATAAAGAATTATAAAAGGATTACTAGTGATTCTCTACAAATCCTGATTAAATGCATGTAAATGTGTATTCTCAAATACACATATACATACTCCTAAATTGCAACATATCTGTTGGAAACAGCTTGCTTCAGAACGTTGGCAGTTACAACATATACAAGCCTTGTTTATCTCAAAGGAAACATAGTCAACTGGTACATAAGAACTGGTCAGGAATGGGTCACGTATATGACAGTTTATACCAGTGACAGTGAACCTTTTAGAGACTGAGTGCCAAACTGCAATCTAAAAGCTCTTTATTTATTGCAATGTGCAGATACTGCAATTAAACCTGAATACTGAGGTTTTAGTTTAGAGAAAACAACTCATACATTAACACCTTTTGCCTTCAAAGAAAAGTGCAGTAACAGGTACGCCATAGGTTGGCTGCCACTGGTATCTACCGTATAGCCCAGGTGTATAGTAAGATGTACCATTTAGGTTTAAGTACATTCTTTGTTATTCGCACAACGATGAAATGGGCTAACACATTTCTCAGAACATATCCTTGCCACTAAGTGACACATGACTCTATCAATATGCTTAACTCCATCACTTTTCATTGCTTTGTGTTTCTTGCAAACTATTATGATTTTGGCTTAAATAATGAGCAAAGAGTTTATGGTCAGGTGCATAAATCACACTTCTAGCTGGGGGGAGTATGGGGAGGGGGTGGAAGGTGCCAGGTACCTTCCATGCTGCCCTTCTTCTGTGGGGAAGAGACCCTGAGAACATTGTTTCTAGGCAGATGAGTTACCTAGCTCTCAAAGTGGGATCTCTCCTACCTAAGTATTCCCTTTCCTTATCTCATCACACTCAGAGGAGGACCTGGACCTCAAGTTGTGGGTGGCAGGACTGGATAGCCATGGGACCCCAAGTCTTGGGAGCAGCACCTGTTCCTGGTATGGCTAAAAGCTGTCCAAGACCTTACACATTCACACTCCTTACCAGGTTACTTAATTGAGTCCTGCTCACTAACAAGAACACTCTGTCCATATTTTTGAAGTAATAATAACTGCTTCCCTTAACATTCATGCTTATATTTATATTTTTATATTTTCTTAAAGAAGTGTATACTGTGCATCATATTCCCACCTTGCTTTCCTCTAAACAGTTTACTGAAAATGGTTCCTCATTTGTTTCTACAGTTGTAGAATAGTTTTGGAATGGGTACACCATCATTCCCTGAACATGTGACAGAGCTGACCCCTCAGTCTAGCATCCGGCTTGGTCTAACCTTTCACACACACCCCTTACCATTTCCTGCTGGTTATGCCACCTAACTCAGCTCAGGACTCAGAGAGAACACACACTGTGTTGCGGGCTCCCAGGTGCACTGACTGATCCCACAGTCCCACCACACCGGCTGAATTCTGCTAAGCTCAGCCTACCCTTCCGAAGGTCCAACAGTTCTCTCCTCTGCTTCACCATGCACACAACTGGTAGATTCTGGTTTCATGGATCCTGGTCCCATCCAGGGAAAATGTGCAGAGGAATCTGACAATGAGAATCTTTAACATTCTCCAGAAAAGCTGCCACTCCTGCTGAAGCTCTAGCTCTCATTGTAGCTGAGTAGCTTCACTGTTCCCCAGGGTGGCCTGAGTCACTTGCTTCTGCACCATGGTAGAGGAAGGACAAGGGTCACAAATTTACAAAGCTATTGCCTAGCAAGGAGCCCAAAACGACAGGATGCAATGAAAGCAGTCAACCTTTGTGAACTGGCTGTGCCTATCATTCTGAAATTTGGGCATGAAATGAGCTCCAACCTTGACTCGAACCAGAGTTCTGACATGAGTGTCAGGTCAAACTTGGACCCAGCTGCCGACTGAGCTCTAACCCTGGTCACAGTCTCAACTCTGAGCCTTACACAGGTGAGGGCCTGACTCTAGTCACAGACTTGACCTAGATTCCAGACTTGTGGTAAGTCATGACTCCAGTCACAGACATAGCCACAAGCCCAGATGTAGCCTGAGCTCTCACCTTGGCCCCAGATTCAGTCATTCCCTGGTTGTGACCCAGCTCAGCTGGCTATCTTCAACCATGGCCACATGGAAGGGTTGACCTAGTGGGCAGATTACCCTGTGTGAGCACCCTCTCAGCACTGGTCAGCACTCATATCCTACCGCCAATAAAATGAAACACCTAGTCACCACCTTGCCAGGGGAAGGAATCTTAGTACCGTAGACCTGAGTTCAAATCCTGCCTCTGTACAGTTGGGTAACTTTGGATGAATTGGTTCTTTGCCTTGAGGAGTCCCGCTATAAAATTAACTTAAAATACCTGCTGGCACTATGCCCATAAAGATTAAACTACAAGACAGTGTAAACAACCAAATTCAGTAGGTACTCAATAAGAGTTTACCCCTTTCCCTCAGCAAGCATCTTCCCTACTGTAGCTCAATCACAGTGTAAAGAACAAGACTCCCAGACCTGTGCTGCCCAATATATTGGCCCCAAACCACATGAAGCCCCTGAGTAGCTGAAATGTTGCTAATGCTAATTGAAATGTGCTGTGGAGAACATACTATACATCACAGACTAAAAACCTATTATTAAAAAAGAATGCAAAATATATCATTAATCATTTTTATCTTGATTATACCTTGAAATAATATTTTGTATCTACAGATTAAGTTAAATATACTACCAAAATTAATTTCACCTATTGCCTTTAATTTTATATTAATATATCAATAGGAAATTTAAAATTATATCTATCACTTGTAAATCTAGAGGTCTAGGAAGAACATTGCATTGATAATAACAATTAGAAGAACAGTAACAGCACCACTGAAAATACAAATTTATAATAATTACTTGCTTATAGAGTGCCAAGTGCTATTTTGAACACTAAAATACCCACAGAAACTTCTAAAAATAGGCTCTAGTATTGTCCCCATTATTGAGATGGGACAACTGATGCACTAAGAAATGAAGTAACATGATCTAGTTTGCAGAGTTTGTAAATAACAGAATCCCAGATTTGAACACAGTGTCTGAGTCCACAGTAATTGCTACATTCATTAAAGGCCAGTTCAGTGGGACCTCCCTGCACACACTGCATTAGACAGATAAATGCTATCACTGAGATCCAGGCAGGGAATATTTCACTCTCCCCTACTGCCAGGCGCCTCTCAGGTATCAGACTGTTTAACACCCAGTAGGGCCCTCATGAACATGGGGAATTCTCTCATTTAACCTTTTGCCTGCCTCATGCACTTCCCAAGTTATTTTTATCTGGCAGAATCAAAGCAGACAGCTTCCTCAAACCCATTTAGTTTTCTCCGCTCGTGAGAAGCACCTCTGAGCAAAAAAACGATAAACTCGATTGTTCAAAAACCAAGTTCCATACTTTAATATGTGTGCCCGTCATAAATGCAGTCTCTTCCATTTGAACAGAAATCCCACATTTCAGCAGAAATGCTTAATATTTCATTTCTCCTGCATCCATCTTCTTCAAAGCACTTATTTCAGAAAGTAGGGAAGGAAAAATAAACTCTAATAATCTGGTACTCTGAATGGAAGAGAAGAACTATATGACCAAGAACTCAAAGTGTTTTACCACCTAGCTGCACACAACCCCCTACAGATCCTGGAATTGCTCTGCAGATGGGAAAACTTCCCCAGGAGTTCAGTGACGTGGCTCCATTTCCAACTGGGGGCAGGAAGCAAGAAGCACACTCACTCTGACACCTGGTCTTTTACTCACAGTCAGAAGTGCTGGATCAAGGTGAGGCTCCAAGTGCAACCATTGGGGTGATCTTGAATTGCACATACACACATTTATTTGACAAATATGTATTTAGCACTTTTATAACAGTGAAACAAAGACAGATGGATATAGAATACATAACCCACTGTTTGGATTAATATATTATATTTTCTGGTAATGACCATGATCATACCACTTATTTTAATGTGATTTTGTCACTCTTCATAAAGAGGTTGAGTTTATGTCCTAGATGAACATTTGTGACTGCATCAATCAATGGAGTATGGCAAACACACAGAGCTAAATCATAAAAGGTAACACAGCTCTTTTCTGGCTCTCTAGCCACCATGCTTTGAGGAAGCCCAGGGTACATGAAGATGCCAAGACAGGCGATCCAGGAGCCAGCCCCAAATGAGACCCTCAGTTAATAGTCAATGTTTGCGCCAGAATTGTGAGTGAGGAAGACTTAAAAATGACTGTAGCTCCAGTCACTGCTTGATGAAACCAATGAGGAATTCCACTCATGAAGCCACCTAGCTGAGATCAGTCACAGTTCATCAAAACAAAGGATGAAAAAAATGAAACACTGCTAACACTCAACTTCAGATAGTTCATTATGCAATAGATCAATGGAACAAACACCAGCTATGTATCAGGCATTGTATTAACTGCTAATAGGTATGACATTTAGCGGATTTTATGCCTATCCTTGAGATCTTAGCTCAGAGGAGACAACCACTGAACCTGCACCATATGAGAAGGTGACAGAATAAGCCAGGGTAGGAGGAACACAATGAAGGTTTCTTGGAGGAGAGGGTGTCCTAACTGAATACTGAAAGTGAGCAAGTATCAATTAGATGAAGCAGACAGATTTTTTTTTCAACTCATTGTAAGAAGTTTAGGAAAAACTGTAGCAAGAATAGACAGAAAAACTGTTGGAAAACCTGCTCTACTTTCAAAATACATCAAAACCATAACACTGTAATTATTAAGATCTTAATATTTAAAACCTTGGTTATTAATTAGCATATAACAGACCAATTGACTACAGGAACACCAGAAAGTCCAAGAATAGGTTCAAATGCCAGAAGGAATTAGTGTATTTATTAAAGAGGCATCTCAAAGAAATACTTTTCTATAAATGCATCATTCCTTACACTGCACACCAAGATAACCTCCAAATAGACCAGTATTTTAAGTTCAAAATATTCCTTAAAGTCATAGAAGACAACTGAGAAAAAAAGAAATTTCTCTGAACCACAAGAGTATTTAAAGGATTTCTATTTTTTATTCAAAACTCATAAACAGCTAAAGAAACACTGACAAAGACTACTTCATAGGAAATAAATTACATAATGCCAAGAGAGGAAGACACAGACATAGAAAGAGAAAAGGGATGTGGACATTGAGTTGAGCTTCTAAACAAAGTCCCTTATAGAAGTGGAGAACAAGTACAATGTCAGCCTTAAGCTTTCCCTCAGGAATCCTATGACGCTGGGGCATCCTTCACCCATCTCAAGACCAGGCATGGTGTACAGGCTTAATAAGACAGATCCAAAGTGGCAGTTCACAGAAATCTGAATAAAGCTCTGCTTAATCATGACTGGACAAATTGCTAGTTATATAAATTGGAACATAGAAACTTCACATCTGCATGCACACAGCATGTCCCATGTGTTGGGAGACGCAAAGAAGTCAACTGCTTTCCCAGTACCCTCCCATCTCATCCTTGGAAAAACCTCACCCACCATCACCATGGTCACACTCACATATTGTTGCTGCAGTCATGGAGACTGCCTTCAAAGCCACTGAAGTGGCATTAAAGCGATCAAATGTTAACATGTGACATGGCCCTAACGGATTTTGGTTTGTTCTACTACCCTAGCCTCACTTCTCTGAAAATTAAAACCTACATCTTGCTAAAGTTCAATTTTCTCATCAGTGTAAGAGATCATGACAATGACTTTAAAAACTGATAGAGAATTTAAATAAAACTAATGTACCTAAAGAGTCAATCACTAGAATAAAACACAAACAGGCTTTTGTACATGTTCTCTGTAACCACTACAGTTATTACTGTCATGGTCACTTTGCTAGTGATTCCATCCTGACAAACATGTAGTCTAGGCTCTAACTGGATTAATAAGTAAACTCTATTGAAACTCCCCTGTTCAGTGGAGAAGCCATTTCCTCTTATCTTTGCTTCCCACTTTTCATCCACAACGCAAACATGAATAGAATGTGTTACCAAAGACATAGAAAACAAAATTAAAGTGCTAGGATCTCACTGGGGCATACTGGGCTGCTACTTAGGATGTAGAGAGATGAGCTGTTAGAGTTAGGGCTTTAGTTTCTCATTCTTCCATTAGTCCAGCAAGGTTGGGAAGGTATTAAATGGATCAAACATTTTTAGAACAAGGTAGAAAAACAAAAGGTACAGATATGTGGCATACTTTGAAGAAAAAAGACTACTCACTCTGATGGTGTGGATTGACTCACTGGAATTTACTCAGGCCCTGCACCTTAAAAAGGTTGAGTCTGTAGTGCCTGCCCCTCAGTTAGGAATTCCCTGTGGTTTCCACCCCAAGGATTCCACTAACCATGCCCTCTGTTGCTGCCATTTTAAATCAAGGATCAAAAGGCAGTGTCTCCATTTAGCTGACAACAGGGGTGGTTTTACGGAGATTTCAGCATCTCTGTGAATGAACAGGATATTCACCAATACCTAGAACTTTGTTTCCATTTGCAGTGTCGAGAAAATGTTTGGTGAAATTCCTGTGTGGAAAAAAAAAAAAAACTCAGCCATTAGAACCTTTTGAGGTCAACTGAGCCAGTAATACCTCAAATCCTAGAGCTCTGGAATCTTCCAAGTAAGATCTCAAAACTAAAGATCAGCCTCTGGTTCATGCAACTTGGCATGGTTCAGGTCTTAGCTGACACATACAAATGGCCCCAGAATCTCAGAATCACTGAAGTTTTCAAAAGTTGCCTCTTTGTTCATTACTGCATGCCAAAAGCTCTCACACTAGTTCTTCATAAGGAGGTCACCTGACCTCCAAGAGCTTCCAGGCTTGAAATTCTCCAAATCCAAAGAAAGGAAGTTGTATTCATCATTCAGACATCCACTTCTATGACACCTCCCACAGGCTTCTTCCCTATCCATCCTCTTGGCCCATTTCTAATGCAATATACTATTTAGTCTTCTCCATAGGCACTTTAGATGCTGAACCAAACTCTGGGTTGGTAGCTAGGATGTCACACAGCCTAGCTATTGGCATTTGGGCAGAGCTGGAAGGTTTGATGATCTAAAAGTGGATTTGGTAGAAGGTAAGAACCTCAATATTTACACACTCGCTGACACCTGTAAACCCTCAAAAAGAAGTGTGAAATTGTCGCCCAGAATCACATTAAGATCAATAGAGACAATGACCAGTAGAAAGACGACAGTTTAATTCCTTATAATGGCAGTCCTGCTTCCATTCAGGGTCCAGGAACCTCCTCAGCAGTGCAAGGAAGACACACATTTTAATTTACCCTGAGATTGTCTCCTAATGTAAAAGAAAAAGATACATCAAATACAATGGTACCTCGGTTCACACACTTGATTCTTTCCACAATTCTGATCACAAACCAAACTGGACAAGAACCAAATCAGATTTCCCCATAAGGTCCACAATGAACCTAACCACTGAATTTCATTTGTTTCTCAACCAACTAGGTTTGTAACCAGAATTGTGGAAAGAATCAAGTGTGTGAACTGAGACACCACTGCATCACTTTGTGTATTTTACCACAGTGAAACAGAGAGACGGCCCTTTTTCTGGAAAGAGATGATATTGGGAAAAGATTCATTTAGATGTGTGAATCTGTCTTAATCTCCTCAGCCAGCTGTAGCTCAGAGAGAGGTTGAGGCTGATACTGGGTTTTAGGAATTATCTGCAGAATCATCGATGGAAGCCTTGGGGATTCATGAAATTGCCACGACAGAAAGGCTAGGAGGATAGAGGATAGAAGGTCGGATGGGGTCTCAGAGAACAAGATAGGACAGAAAAAAGCAAAACATTCAAAGCAGGAGAATCAGGAGGCAAGTGCTAAGGAAGTGAAGCAGAAGACACGAAGAAGGGAGCAGCAGCTCCTGCCAAAGGGGATTAAGACTGATGAGGACTGAGATTCCTCCACGGAATTGTTGGTTGGAGATGCTGCCACCATGCAAATCTCATTTGCTGCTATCAATCCAGGTCCTGTCCCACTGAGACCACTTCTGAAGAACAGACTCAACATACACACACAAAAGAATCATCTCTTTCTGTAAAAATGGCTCATGGAAATAGAACACAGGCACTGTACTTTATGAGGGACAATTTAGGACCAGTGTTTATTTTGTAACGTGTGTTCACTTTCTCTCTCCTGGGATAGTAAGGAATACTGTTACTACCAACAAACATTTAAAAAAATATAAGAGACAGCAAAACTTTGTTCCACCAAATATATCTTTTTAAAAAATTAACACCTTAATAAGTATACATTTACCTGTATTACACATACAGAAACCACATTATGCTTGAGAGAAATAGAAGGTGCTTAATGCTAATTTAGCAAAGTTGGACCTTTTTCTCTGGACTTCTTTGGAGGAGTACTATCCCTAGCATGAAAATCTAAATAGTCTCTCCTGATCCTCACCTATGCAGTGTCCAGGGCGAGCTACAACACACCAACTCTTAATCTACTCTCAGGATTTCCAATATCCAAACTCCTTTCTCCTCCCACAGTTGACCTCATCTGGCATGCATTGAGCTTCAGTCTGAGCCAAGTGAACGGATCCCCAGAATCAAAGGTGATGCCAATAGTGGATGGGTTTGTACACAATGTGGGAATCTTGCTAAATAAACAGAGTGAATATTTATAGATGTTCAAGGCTTGTATAGATGTTCAGTTTGGTATTTGAAAGGCAATACCCTGCTGTCCTTCACAAATAGAAGTGCCTTTTAATGCGCTCTAGAGCTTAAGGACAAGCTGACATAGGCTTGTCCACGTGGACGCTTGTTTAACAAGCAGTACTGTTGTCTCTCTGGTGAGGGGGATTCGAGGAAACTTCGACACAGTATAAAGCCCTTTTTTTTCTTAGAAGGACGGGAAGATGAGCTTCCAGGAATGGTTTCTTCGTCCATCCATTGAAAACAGAGGCAGGGTTATGATGATAAGATCTGAGCTTCTTGGTTTCAAGGAACTGACAAAGTCTCTAGCCTTTGGTAGTACAGATGCTTCTCCAGTGAATTTAGTAGTTACTAATCCAGACCAGAATATATTCTACTTTATTTCTACATTCCATGTGCCATCAAGTATAAAGACAGTTCAAAGAATATCGAAGTTTGCTGATTCTATTTCTGAAGTGTCTGTTGGCGCAGTTTCCCCCATGTCATCTCTACAATCCCTAATGTAACTCCAGTTTCAACTTCATTAATTCATCTGGACTAGAGTAACTGCTTTCTCACTGCTCTGCTTACCATCTACCAATCTCCCATACACTTTATCACAGTGGTATCTGTGAAACTCATTAGAATGAAAAAATATCCATAACCCTGCTCACCAAATACTATAAACAATATTTGCTATACAAAGGGGGAAGAAGTGTCAAGTGCGAAAGGTAAATGTGCTTAAAATATGTGTAACCCACAAAGCAATCTCCATATTTCTGTCCTTCTCCTGTTCCCTCACATATATAAAGAGCTCTCAAAAATCAACAAGAAAAAGTCAAAAATAAGAAAAGCATATGATTAGGCAATATATCAAAATAGTTTTAAAATGAAAAATGAAAACATAGAATTCTTGCAGTTCAATCACAAAATAAATATTATTTTAACCCCTTAGATGAACGAAGATTTTAAAGGTTGGTAATAGTGTTTGCAAAAAGTTATAGAAATGGAAGCTATCATACTCATTGGGAGTGTAAATTGGTACATGATTTATGAAAGGCAGTTTTTTATTTTGTACTACTTTTCTATTGCTGCATAACAAATCATCATAAGTTTAACATATTAAAACAATGCACTGTTTTTTTTCCTGGACCAGGACTCTAGATAGGCCTTTTCTGGTTTTTCTGCTCAGAATCTCAGAAACAGTAATGAGGGTGTCAGCCAGGACTTGGTTCTCATTTGAGGCTCAGGAACTCCTCCCACTATGAAGTGATTAATGGCAGAATTCATCTCCTTAAACCTGCAGACTCTTGGTGGCTTGCTTTTTCAAGGTTACCAAGAAAGGTCCCTGATTTCTAGACTCTCTATAAAAGACTTGCCCAATTAGGTCAGACTCATGGCATACGATCTCCCTTTTGATTGACTTAAAGTCAGCTGATTAGATCTTAGTCGTATCTGAAAATTCTCTCACTTTTGTCATATAATGAACATTACCACTGGGGTGGCATCACAGCACCTTTTCTACATTCTGTTGTTTAGCAGCAAGTTTCAGATCCCATACATGTTCAGGGTACTTCTTAAGATTATTTTATAATTCTGCTGACCATTAGGTCCACAGCTGAAAATGTCTATGATCTTTGTCATAACAATTTTTCTTCTAGCATTTAATACCAAGGAAATAAATGGACTGGGACATATATATGCACATTGAAACCTTTTCATAATTCTGATCTTTGAAATGATGAATATACAGATACAGCCTAAATATGCATAAATATGAGTCTAAATAATTTTGAATATTTTGCATGGAATATCATATATATTTAAAAAGAATACATGCAAAGGAAATAAAAGGAGCTGTAATGTATTTTGCATTGTATAAATGCAAAAGCAGATTAAAGTGTACATATTAACATAGAACTCCAAAAGAACACATTACCACTGCAACTGTTACCAGAAGATATCTCCAGGTATAGGAGTAGTAGCAGGTGACTTTTGTTTTACATATAGCTTTTATCATGTAAAATTTTTTGAAATATATATTCTTTTTACAACAAAAATAATAGAGCTATTTTAAGTGCTAGGGCATTGGTTAGTAAAAAGAACAGTATACAAAATACCATACCCAAGGGTATCTCATGTTTCATAAAACATAAATTGTGAAGAAGAAAAATTATTAGAGAAAGCACAAACTTTTAATAATGGCAGACAGAGGTTGACATTAGGAGATGCCTTATATTTCTATTTTAACTGTTATTTTTTCTGGATTATCAATATAAAACACACATTATTTTCCTAGCTGTACAACCAGTTCCTGGCTTTTTTTAGGTGTTGGATAGGAGTTTCAGGGAGGTAGAACAATAAGTCAGAAGGCACTCTTACTTCCTTTGTTCTCTAGTCAGGGCTGATTTCCACCATCAGAGCCCCGCCGCACTGATCACAGACTGTAGCGGCTTAATATCCTTACCAGGTTGTGAGTGCCCTGACAGAATCTCCGAGTTTTACCTCTGCACATCCAGTGCCATCACAGAGGCTTCCACAGAAAGAAAACTTCATGTTGGCCAAATAACTAAACAACAACAAAAAATACTGGCAACCCAAAACCTTGTGAAACAAAGCAAGATGTTACTGCAGTCACAGCTGGGCTGGAGGATGGAGGTGAAGACTGAACTGAGAGCCGGACCAGGTTTCCTGGTTTATTAGAAATGAGATATAGAGAGCCTAGTGCTGAGGCAGTAGCAATGCAAATGCACAGGAAGTAGAACAGGCAGCACTGGGTGAATAATGGGGTTGGGGTTCGGGGAAGGGAGGCATGGAGGGTCTGATCTGGATAACTGTAGGGTGACACCTGAATAAAGAGCAAATGCTTTCGAGGAAGAAGTGGCGATTTCTGGTTACGACACACTGGATTTGAAGTTCATGAATAGAGACATCTTGGAAATGCCACAAGGGGCCTCTGATGTTACCCTCCCAGCTATCACTACTCACAGGGCTGATTCTCCAAACCACAGGAGCTTAATAGATGCATGACTCCATAGTAAAATCCATTTTTTCCTTCTCAGAGATGAAATGCCCCCTGCCTGAGGATTCCGTTATTTCCTCCAGCTTGTAGAGAGGTCCTGTGATAGTAAGGTTGGGTTACAGTTTCAAGAACTGTGTGAGATGAGGAGTCCAGGGGTGCTGCTATTCTGCTCCCTGGGAAGATGCTCTTTTGCATGGGCCCCCTCTGCAGTGCAGCTCTTTTTCATCTGCCCCTGCAGATGATGAGTACTGACTGTATACCCACTCTGAAAACGCTTCATGCAGAAATGGCTACACGTTTCATAAGGCTATGGGTGACTTCCAAAAGCAGATACAATGGGGAAAGACTGGCTTTGGCTGTAAATTATATTTGTAATCAAAGGATTGTAATCAAATATCACCAAGCTATCATCATAAAATAGCCTCCACATATACTGTCCCCTTGCTCAGTTCAGGTTCTTCCTAACACTCAAATTATTCACAAAATGGTCCCTGCTATGATGCCCATCAACACTCCACACCTCCTCTTGGAGCACATCTGCTTTCTTGATATTTGCTACATCACTGTCTGTTATGATTTGAATGCTGCTCATCCTCCAAGGCTCATGTGTTGGAAGCTTGGTGAGGTGATGCTGGGAGGTAGTGTGAAACCTGTTAGAAGTGGGGCCTAGTGGGGAGTCTGGAGTGAGTGCTTAGGAGGAAATGAGAGAGATTTTCCTGGGACTCCTGAGTTGCTTTTCTTGAGAAGACTGTTACAAAAGTAGGAGCCTGGCAATTCCCCAGGTTTTTTGGCTTCCTGTCTGGTGATGTGGTCTCTCCACACATGTTCCCATCATTGTGATGCCATCTGCCATGAGGTCCTCGCTAAAGCTAAACTAGTGCTGCCACCATGCCCTAGAATCCCCAGAACTGTGGTCTCAGTATACCTTTTTTATTTATAAAGGTTATCCAGCATCAGGTATTTTGTTTCAGAACTGAAATATGAGTATGATGTGTCTTAGTCCCTTTCTTCATCACTAGGACAAAATACCTGACACCTGTAATTTAAAGGAAGAGTGGGTTATTTTGACTCATGTTGTAGATGTTTGAGTTCTTGCATAGTCAGTGAGATTGTGAAAGGGCTCGGGTGTAGGAAAGCTGCTCACCTTATGGCGAACACGATGGGCAAGCAGTGAAAGGCAATGTTGGGGAGGGAGATACATCCTTCCAGGTCACCCTTCCTAATAAACTACCTCTTTCAACCAGATCCACCTCCCAACATCAAGCCAGTCATAGTGCGCCCAATAATTCAATTACCTTTCACAAGCCCTGCCTCTAAGCACATGATGTTTTGGGGCTACATTCAGATAGAAACCTTTGTGTTGTTCTCCCAGTGCACTTCAAGTAGTCTATCCCTCAACAGCCTTCAAAATCCAATTCAATCATCATTTCTTCTGGGGAGTTCCTGGTCCAATAGGATGTATGTGGATTTCTTTGTCCAGAGCCCCTACAAAGTCACAGTACAGAAATTTTTTATTTATGATTCTGTATCTCCTGCACAACTCTGAGTTTCTGGATGGTCAGGCATGACCATCTATACCTTCCATCCTCCTGCCTAACACCAGGCTAAATACAAGTGAGTGGTAGTTGTCACAGGATTGAATCATTTCTCATAGCAGAAAATCCTTTCTCATTTATTCCAGGCAGTGCAAAGGACCACTGCTATAGTTGAGATCTGGAATGGCCCCTAAAGATTCATGTGTTGGAATTTGTGCAGTAAAATTTGTGGTCCTCATCTGGTGAAATTGTTGAGAAGTGGTAGAAACTTTAGGAAGTGGGTCCTAGTTGGAAGAAGTAGGTTATTGGAGACATGCCCCTGAAGGGTGGTATACTGGATTCCTGATCCCTTCCTCCCGCTCTGCCACCACTTTGTCTCTTTGGTTCCTGGCCACGATGATATGAGCAGCTTTGCTCTACCATTTGCTACCCGCCATGATGCTCTGCCTTGACATCCTCTCAAAATAATAGGGTCAAGTGACCATCATCTGAAACCTCTGAAACTGTGAGCCAAAATAAATCTCTCATTCTTTTAAATTGTTTACCTTACATATTTTGTTAGAGTGATAGAAAAATAATGAATACAACCACCCCTCAGAATAAAGGTCTAGTGGTCCCCTTTCATTCTTCTGTTTCAGCACCAACATGCAATCTGCATTCCATCTTCACAACCAGCCCTTTCATTTTTCCATTATATTATTCCAGTGGCTGCAATTCCCTGCTTGCAAATTATCATCCTACCAGTAACAAAAGCACCATCTACAAATTGCTTTATAGGCCATCAAGCATCAGCATGTGTCATGATTATATGCGTGCTCATAAATTCTTGGTGGATTCACAGTCCAGACGCTATCCTCTACACTTTACACATGAAAAACCTGAGGCTCATTAAATTATTCTAGAAACATATAAAATAGTAGAGTTTAGATTGGAACTCAAAACATATAATTCTCAGGCTTGTGGTTTTGGCATATTACTTCCATTAAATAGTCTTTTACAGGAGTTAATTGTGGATGCTTTATGCTGAAAGAAAAGATCCTCCCAATTTTCTCCCCAAGCTTGGGACCTTGCAATGCAAACTTGCTCAATAAATTATTACTGAATTAATGAATAAGTCAGGTCCCTTTCCACCATGGCCTTAGTTTTCTCATCTGTAATTGAGCATGTTTAAGTAAGATGGCCAAGAACTTTTCTGGGGTTCCCTTTCTCTGACTACAGGTTTCCAGCCCCATATTCCAGCTGTCAGGCTGGATCTGTACTAGGCAGGATGGAAGCATGGAGAATACAAGCTGCGCTGGGTGTGGATAAGAAGTGACAACAACAACAAAAAAAATGAATTGAGACCATTTATGAGAAGAATAACGTAATCACACTCTCCTTAATGCTAGAAATAAGATAGGGCTCTGTGCCTCATTACTGGCTCTGCTTCCTGATGTCTTTACCATCCCATCGTCATTCATTCCCATCTTGCTGGCAGCTCTTTGTGCAGAAATGTGATTTAGTGGGTGGTGTTCTCCACAACTCTGTGTCACTAAAACATTCGTTTCCTTCTCTGCTTTTAAAGTTTATGTTCCTTTGTACACAATAGGCTTCACATCACCGCTATCCTCCAAAGTCACATGCAACAGAGAAATTCCTAACAGCTCCCCCAGGTCTTCAGAAAGAGGCTGGCAGTTTCCAATGAGACTTGTGTGCTACTAGATTGTTTTTAAGAATCCCTCAGAAAATTCAGCTACATGCAAGGTGAGCTGCAGAATGATTATGACAATAACACAGGAAGTGAACATCATTTGTATCGACTTTGAGCCAAACGATAGAGCACACTTAAGAATGGCCATATTCAGCCTTGAAACTCAGGCAGCATGGCTCCAGTACATATTTGCTGCTATATTCTCCTTAGGAGTACCTATGATCCTCCTCCAAGCAGCCTTCTTGGTCATCCCCCAAACAACACCCAGTGTTAGATGGTAATGGAGCAAAGGTAGAGTTAGGGTCAGGGTTAGGATGAATTTAGAAGGACCCAAGACAGAGCTAGTAGACAGAGCATCACTTTATTCATGTTCATTCATTCATTCATTTACCAAACAATTCTCTATTGAGCATCAAACATGTGCCACGCATTCATTACTTGTAGTACTGGGGTAGCTCCTGGGTGACAGAAGATTAAAAGGCAAATGAACAAATAACACAGACAAATTCAGGGAAAGATGTGTTCACTGAAGAATATCAACACAATATATGACACATAATAAGAGTGTGATGAGGAGGAAAGAAAGGAGCTGTCATAGACTACCCTGGGAGCTATTAGAGTGGAGGACAAAATGCTGAGTATCAGCCAGCCAAGAAATATCTTGGGTGGCAAAGCTACAAACAAAGAAAGCAAAACTACAAAATGTGAACAGGGAGAGCAACCTTGGAGAGTTCCAGGAGCACAGTTCATGCAGGTAGAAGAGAAGAGGAGTTCTGAGAGGTAGTTGGGGATAGATCATGTTGAGCCTTGTAGGCCCCCATAAGTAAGTTTGGATTTTATTCAAAATGTAACAGGAAAATTTTAGAGGATTTTAAGCAGGGAAGTGACATGATCTGATTTATGTTTTCTGAAGCACATTCTGCATAAGAAGTGGAGAATGGATAAAAGGGAAGATGAGTGGAATACATTTAGAAGGAACCTGGAGATTGTGATAAATGTTAGACCTCAATACTTCACTAAGTAAATGGACAAAAGTGGCATTTCTGCTTTGTCTTCCTACATGTGTTTCCTAGGACATGGAGGAGACAGGAGACCACAACAGTAAGTAATCACTCTCCACCCACATTCCTAACTTCCTGCCCCAGGAATATCCAGCTGTATTTATCCCAGGGCTCCATTAGGAACTTCATATTAAACAATTGCCATAGAACCAATATCTCCTTCCTCTTTCCTTTGTCTTATGGTAAAAACATATTTATTGAAATAAAACAGACAATAAGGGATTGGAATATAAATAGACTGAAAGGCAAAATGCTGAGAAATACACCCAAGCATGTGTAAACAGTTTTCGGCTTACCAGTGGGAGTGATGCCCAAGTTGCAGGTGGCATTATGCAGATATCAGGCCTAATCAGGACTTCCTGCTGAAGCTGGATTGTCGTGAGTCAACAATATTCTAGTTAGTACCTCTTGCCCATTTTTATCCTGCCTCTGCACTTCCTGGTCTTTTAAACAGAGTCATCGTGTAAGAACCCACACATTTACAATATTTTATCTTCTTCTTTCATCCTGTTAATAGGCAGACCCTGTCAGATTTTGATACTTATTTGAATTATTGATGTTGGGCATGAGATGGAAGAGCCACATAATTCCTCCAGACAGACAAGGAATTGGGGCTCAAGTATCTCCACCTAGCTCCTTATAGTTCTTCATGAGAGTGCCTCAGCAGTATGTCTTTCTTATTTCTCCTGACCATGTACCTTGCTATTTGGTACCAAAATATCTATGTTATTAGTAGAGGAAAACTTTAACAGAGCCTGATTTTATTCCCACTTTCAGCTCATGTAAAGAACTATAAGTAGCTAGGTGAAGATGCTTGAGCCCCAGATCTTCTAGGTCCAGCCACGTATCAGGGTCAATACGACCTCCTAAATCCCTGAAATCCAGGCCAATCCCCATGTCTTTCTTTCCTGAGTCAGAAATACCAAGGCTTTACAGTTGTAAAAAAAAAAAAAAAAAAAGCAAAAAAAAAAACGTGAGTATCCATATACCAAGGTTACTGCACTGAAATTAGGGAACTGTAATACAAACATAAAACAAAAACTTCCTTTCTCTTGTGCTTGGGCACTCCCTTTGTTAACCTGTTGTCATAAAGCACCCAAGGCCATCTTCTTTCCTGGACCTTCTCTGATTGTGTAACTGTTTGCTCTGCCCCTCGTCCCCTCTAACTGTTTAGTTCTGAAAATCTTGTATTACACACAAAGTATAAAGGACACTGTGCCTTGCTCAGTGTCATAAGAACACTCAACAGTCACAAAGTAATCCAGTGTCCTTGATGATTACTGGATTGACTTCCCTTTAGAATTCAGCAGCTGTTTAAGGAAAACAAGGTGATAAAAAAAAAATGAGATGGACAACAGTGTCCCATCTTTCTTTTTTTCCTAGGAATGCTCAACAGAGCTGGCTCTCTTTGACCAAATCTTCTGCCCACACTCAGAAAACACTGAGTTTCATAATGGCTCCATATCTCACCTGTCATGGCCTGCACTACAATAACTAGTGGAACACGAAGGGGATCTGACATCAAACTAGGCCTCCCTGAGGCTTGCCAGGTGTTGAGAAAGTGATTCCTCTTCAGGCACTGAGATGAAACTGAGTAGGGAGGTGGTGGTGGCTGACAGAGGGAAAGCTATCAGGAGGTGTGTCTGATGTGTGCCAAGTGGCCATCAAAGTCTAGAAAACAAGAGCATCTCAGACTCTCCATTGGTCAAAGCAGAGCAGAAATAAGAGTAAAACTCAGAGAAAAAAGTGGAACCCAAAAGGCACAGAATGAGACATGTACAAGGCAAAGACCTGAACTGAGACCTAAAAAATCCACTAAAAATCATCTTATACCTGCCTTGGTATGATTAAACATAGCCCAGATGCTCAGAGCTGGACCTGTGACTGAATCCATCTTGTCACTTTTCATCTCAGACCAGGACACAGCCTGCAGTGGGGAGGTCTTGCCCTTCCTTGGGGACTGACAAAGAGATTAAAGAACTAGGTATGTAATGATTGACACATTATGTCAACTTGAGAAGTTCAGAAGTTTAAGTGACTCAGCAGGGAACCAGGATTCTCACTTTGTAAACATCCTGAGCCTGTGCAAGAGGTGGGCAAGGAGATAGTGTGGGTGTAAAGGACTCACTCTAAGGTGGAGAGCCTGCATACATTATAAGGGAAGAAAAGAGACTTGTACCCCTCCCTGCTTTTGCTCTTGCTGCTGTTACTGTCTTCTGCTGCCTTGAACTATTGCCCCTGTGCCATGCCACACTGCCTCGGAGCCAGCTGATTAGAAACTGAAACCTCCACAAACTGTAAGCTAAATAAACCTTACCATCTTAATTTTGGATGTTAACTAAGACAAGGTAGGACGTCCCAGGCCAGGTTCTACTCTTCACCCACTGAATGAGAAAAGTTGTGGGACCACAGGCCCTTGTCAGTCTCCATGGATGTTAATTTATTCACTTCTTGGACATCTCTGCAGAAAGGTCAATGGCTAGATGAATAATTGTGGCTGAGCTAATGCCTCAGCCCTGGCCATTGATTCACAAAACTCAATTTTCACAAATGTCTTACTGTCTTATCCAAGTACGTTTCAGACCTTGGACCAGAGGATGTTCTGGGTGAAATTTGTGAATAAAGACTTAAAAGTCTGAGGCTCCCTATCTGAAATTTCTAAAATGATAGCGACTGAAGTAAAGAAACAATTTAGGGCTTATATGGTTTGATTAACTTTGCCTGCCTATGTATGGTAGTCTGAGCAACTATTTAGAGGATAACAATGTGCAATATAATAACTATTGTTGATTTCTTACTGTCTTGTTTTTGAAATCCAAGATCATTCTCATTGTTTTGTTCTGTTTCATTTTATTGCTTTGTTTTGTTCTATTCTCTTTAAAATAAGAAAAAACAACAACAACAACAACAACAAAAAAAAAACTTTGAGGCTCTCAGCAAATGGGGTAAAGAAGACTGCAAACATAGACTGGCTACCTGGCATCAAAACATCTCATTGGGGTGCTGCTCAGGAAAAATACCAAGATAGGGAGCCTTCAGTTTTGCACCTCAGTCCACAGATCAAAGTTTTTCAGATTCCAGAGTGTGTCAGAATCACATCCCAACCACATATTCTGGGTCCTGAGTCCAGGGAGTCTGATTCTACAAACGTGGCACAAGACCCAAGAATCTTATAACCGAGATCTCCAATAAACCTAGCGGAGGAGGAGGACATTTGCTGCTATGGTTCATGGACTGAAGGCAACAGCATCACCAGAGAACTCACTAGAAATGCAGAATTTTAAGCTTTAGCTCAGACCTATAAGATCAGAGTCTGAATTTTACAGGATCTTTAGTAATTCTTAGGCACATTGATATTTGAGAAGTTGTTATTTAGGCTACAGTGACCCTTTTGGGGTCTTGATTTTCCCTGAGTTTGGTTGTGATTCTACCTCTTTTTCCTCTTCTTCCCTGAGAGACTTCCTCTACTCCAATAAAACTATTTTCTTGGGCCATGCAATATCACACGGATACATGCATACACATATATATAAACGATGTGGTTGGTGTGGTAGGACTACCCCTGCAGAGTAGAGAACAGAGCAAAGCCAATCCAAGAGCAAAAAAGTCAGAACTGAATAAAGAAAAAAAAAGGCTGTTGTTTACAGATTTCAACAAAGAAAACAGCAATCATCAATTGGAACATTTGTTGAGCATGTGATACGTGCCAAGCCCTGGAGGGATGACAACTGCCATTCATTTAATGCCTTTTGATTGATAAAATATGTTCACTTCATTCCACCATTGGATTGCACATGCAATAGAGAACAACTCATTCACACAGCATGATTCCCGTTTTGCAACAGATGAAATTAAGGCTCAAAGAAATTAAGTAACTTCCCAAGTTTAAGAAATAGTATTTGAGCGGGGAGCCTCACTATTTTGGCTTTCGCCCTTTGTATCTAATGTGGTCAGTTGGTGTCAGGTACATGATTGAATATTACCCCTTGAGTTATTTTTGCATTTTCTACTATGATAGTTATCCATTGCAGAGAAGTATGGTGGTCAGTTGTCACCGAATTTCCATTGGATGGAGTCATTCATTGAGTTAAAAGTGGTCCTGGGCACACCCATGTTCATAACAAAAATATTCACAAAAATGTGAAAGCAACCAAAGTGTCAATGGACAGATGAACAGATAACCAAAGTATGGCATATCCATGCAATGGGCTATTATTCAGCCCTGAAAAGGAAGAAAATTCTGGCACATGCTATGACATGGATTCACATTCAAGATATGATGCTAAGTAAAATAAGCAAATCACAAAAAGAAATACAGGGGTCCACTTAAACATAAGGCACCTGGAGCAATCAAAATTATGGAGTCAGAAAGTAGAATGATGATGACAGGGATTGGGAGAAGGGAGAATTGAGAGTTATTATTTAATGGGTACAGAGTTTCAGGTTTTTAAAAATGAAAAGATTCTGGAGGTGGACGGTGCTGATGTTTGCAAAGTACTGGGAATGTATTTAATGCCACTGTACTATACACTTAAAATAGTTAATGAGGTACATTTTACATGCATGTATTTTACCAAATATAAAAATAATTGCATCAGAGGCTGATACAAAGAGACCCTAAACAGCTTTTCAGCCTGTTTAGCCTTCAGGCTGAATCTTGAGCCACCATTCATGGGTGAGATGACTGTCCATACCCAGATTCCAAGTTTGCACACTGAGCCAGGCTATGCAGAACATGTCTCAGAAGTGTCAACTTTTTATCACCCATCATTGACAAAGCAATCAAATGCTTTTTCAAAAGACATATAAATTAAGGGGGCAAATGAATAAAGGAATCCTGAACACACCTGGCTGATGAGAGCAAGAGTGTGAAAGTGAATGGCTTTGGGCTACTGGAGAACAATGGGTCACATGGAGTTGGAGGTGCATGGTAGGGGCTGAATGGTGGGATGGAAGAATCTGTTGATGCTTGCTTTTGTTCCAAGTTCTTTATCACCATCATGGGCCAGGGGACCTACTGGTTCCCACACTGTCCTCCGATCTTCACCCCTGACGCAACTGCTAATTCTCCCTGAAATAGAGTGAATTATAGAACTTTCATGTAGACCCAGAAACAGTAACAGGGACCATGTATGATGTTTTGCAGATTACAGGGTCTCACCATGTGCCACCCAGTCTTCCTCAAAAGTGAATACCCTGGTGAGATTACTAGATCCATCATTTTGTAGATTAGGAAAAAGATTCAATGCAGCAAGGTTATCTATCTTCCAAGGAATAACCAGAGGATCGACTCCTATCTGGACTCTAAACTCCTAGCCCTAGTTTCTGTGTTAGATGTCCCAAGGCCTCAAGTGTCCCTGAAATGAGTGAGTTCTCAATGGCCACAGCTGGGGTGCTTTTTATATCATCAGCGTCCTTAGCTGTTGCCTCAGTGCCCTCATCTGCTGAACATGCTTTGCAATGCCACTCTAATAAAGGAATTGTTGTTAGGAAGAATTAATTCATTAATGAATATGAGGCCTCTGGAAGGCTAGTACAATATAAATACCCATGTTGTCAGCTTTGCCTAGTTGGTGCTGAATGAAAAGGACCATAGGCTGCATTGTCCTTGGATAATAGCCTCTATTTGGTGCAGGGCAGGAGGAAGGAGACTCGGTCTG
>RJWM01013236.1:0-54051 GCA_004363535.1 Dasyprocta punctata | reverse complement strand
GGGGTGGAGGAGCAGAGCTCAGGACTGACTGCTGGGGTCACCAGAAGGCCCCTGGGAGGAGACACCTCATTAGCCAACCCCTGCCTGCGCCTTAGGAGCACGGGGAGGGGCAGGTGATCCTGGGAGCCGCGAAAAGTGCCGACCCTGAGTGCCGCTGCGTGAAGGCCTCTGCGTGCCCAACGCAGGATTCTTCTTTCTTGCTCTCCTCTGGCTGCTCTGGCATCCCCCACCACACATTTTCTGCTTTTCGGTCAGGCTGGAAGTTAGGATCCCAGTGTGCCCACCTGGTACGCAGGTGTCAGGGGCAGGCAGGTCTCCTGGGGTGGTCTCTGCGCCTGCCTGCAGGGGTGGGGTGCTGTCAACCGCAGTTAGGCTTCTTGAAAATTTGTTTTGTTTCAGATAAATCCCTCCACAAAAACTCACAGAGCCCCTCCACAGAAAATCGCCGAGTCACCGACATTCTTTCCAGGTGGCCTAGAATACACCTCGCCCAACACCATGTGAAACTCTCTACGAATCGGTCCTGCCTGCAGTGGTTTTCCACACACAATGCATGACCTCAGCCAGCCCGTGCTCAGGGCCTGCCCCGCTCTGCATGAGATGGGGACTTTCCAGATGCACGGAGCAGTGTCCCCGGAGAAGTGTCTGTGTCCCTGTCCAGGGAGGCGCTGCTTCCAGAATTCGCTCCTGGTCCCTCACTCACTGCAAGTCCTGAGCCCTGCTCCCCTCCTCTCCTGGTGCTGCTCGTCTTCGCAGTTACGGAGAGGTGACCTGCAGCCTTTGGTTACAAAGGGACAGGTCGCCCGTCTGATGCGTTCCTTCTTGGCCAAGGTGGGAGAGGTAGAGAGAACCCCTACTGGCTGCTCACCAGGGGTCGCATGGACAGACCTTCATCAAAGCTTTCTGGAGGTCCTCTTTCCGTCTCTCCAATGCAACCTGGGGTAAAGGCACAGCCCTTGGGACCCAGCTATCCCAAGCTGCCTGTAGTCTGCGTCTCTACCAGCTGTGCACTGCTGAGCATATTCCTTTGCTTCTCTGATCCTGAAGTTTCTCTTTCTGCATGCTGCAGGGGGTAGGCTCTCCCACCTGCATTTCCATGAGAAAGGGAAAATGAGATCACTAATGAGGCATCCGGGGCCATGCTGCACAGCTGTGTACTGCACGCTCTCCAAGTGTGAGCTCCTCGCACATCTACATCTGTGTATTAAACCAGTGTCAGCTTCCTGCCCGTGCACATCTGTGCGTTCCACCAGTGTGAGCTCCTTGCACACCTATGGCCATGAATTCCCCAGAAGTGAGCACCTTTCTTGCAGATCTTTGACTCAATGTCCTTACCCATGTATATTAGCCCTGAGAAATAGCATTTGATTTAAGCTCTTTTATATTTGTAACTATAAATTAATAGCAGCATTTTACTACTAAGTAACACACAGTGATTAAATTACTATTTTAGTATACTACCATTAATGGTTATTTGATACTGATTGAATAGATACCTAATCAATATGTATCGAGTGTCTATTATGTGCAAAGCATGAAGATTGTTGGCTTTATTTTTGTAACTCAAATAATTTAAGCATTTTGATCAAATATTCAATCTTGTTTATTCAGAATTACAGTAGCCAAATATGACCCGTTAGCTAAAAGATGTCAGGTGTAACGAACAGGGCTGAGGGGAACAGGATTCTTCAGAAGGATCTGGGGGACAGATACCCAAGGAGTGAGTTTGGAAAATGGGCCTTCAGTTTGTGTGCAGGGAAATAGGTATCATCTCTGTTACTGCATTTCTCTTCACTGTCATTCAGTGAAATTTGAAATATTTATGGGAAATTTTTTATGTAAATCTTCCAGAAGTTTAATAGCACAGTCTCCTCAACATCAAACATTCTTGTGAAAAATTAAAAATTCAGTCAATCAACCAGCTGTTTCTAAATATATGAAAATATGGTGCAAATTGTCTGAGGTTTTGCTTCTTGGTTGGAGAAATACATCATTTAGACACAGCCTAAAGCACATCGTGCTCAGAGCCCACTGGGAAAGCAGCAGTCCTTGGGGCCAGGAGGGAAGTCAGCAGCAGGGTTTCCCACAGGCACCCCAGGTACAAACATGCACCACAGCGGACCCTCTCACTATGCGAGCCTGGACTTGGAGGCCGCTGTGCGGAGCCGGCCTGGAAGACACAACACGCCAGACTCCTGTCAAAGGGCAGGACGTGGCAGAGCGAGGCCCCCATGCTGACTCCAGTGTGCCGTCAGCATGTTCTGTGGCGAGGGTGACCCGTCCCTGACACCCACATCTTCAAGGAGGGGAGCTTTAACGGGCTCACATTTTTAGTCCATGACTGGCTGACTCCAAGGCAGAACCACCATGGTGAAAGGGCATGGTGGGGCAAAGCATGGGTTCATGGCAGCCAGGAAGCAGAGCAGGGCATCAGTGCAGAGAGACCGTGTACAGTGTCCCAGGTCACACCTCCACAACCCACCCAAACGTCCTGGAGCGTGGTTTACTAATCTGTTAGGTGTTCCTTAACACAGTGAAGGGCACAAATCAGGATTAACAGTCACCCAGGAGGAATTTAAGAAGAATGTAAGAACTAATGCCTCCACATAGGATGAGAACCACCAGCTGCCTAGGATTACCCCTCAGCGTCTTGCACTTAATAGCTCTGAATTAGTGAGGAGTCACAGTTTCTGAGAAACTGCAGGAATTTTAGTATCCAATAATCTGATGCAGAGACTTGCCATTTAAGACATTCATGCTTTGAGCAGTGTCAGTCAGCTTTCTGGAGAAAAGGGTTATTTTGACTCACAGCTTCTGAGGGGACAGTCCGTGGATGATTGATTCTGGCCCTTTGAGTCCATGGAAGTGGAATATCTTGCTGAGTTTTTTATGTGTTTGGTGGTGGTATTGGCAATGAACCCAGGGCTTTGCACAGGCCAGGCAAGCGTTCTACCACTGAGACTCTGAGAATCCCCAGCAGGGAGTACATGACATAGCATGTTGTTCGTATCATGGCTACCAGGAAGCAGAGAGGAGGGGGAGGAAGGGATGGGGCTCCCACAAACCCTCCAAGCCCACACCCCTAATGACCTCACTTCCTCCCTCTGCGTCCCACCTCTTAAAGATACCTTCACCTCCCAATAACTTCACAGGCTGGGGACCGCACCTTTACCAATAAACCTGTGGGCCACACCCAAGATCAAACCATAGCAGGCTGAGATGACAGAAGGTGAGCAGTGGAGACTGAAGATGGCGTTCAGAATTCCAGAGATTTACCTGTGCTGGAGGATGAGACTGTGCTGTGTAGAATTAGACTGAGCCTTGGTTGTGAACATTAACTTCATTGAAGTCAAATGTGAGGCTCATTCACAGAAAACCCCAAATATATGACAAGGTAGTGCCCAAGAATTAAATTTCAGAGATGGTGGAGAACATGAGCATGAGCACAGAGCTCGATTTTGGGACCCCCAAGTCACTCCACAGCAGGCCGAGGGGTGACATGCGATTGCAGGAAATGAAAGGAGCACCATGGCTGGGCGAGACAGACACTCCCCGTGTGATAAAGGCCCCAGGGCTGCCCCATCCTCAGTGGACAGCTGCCCCTTTTGCTCACTCTGGGTCTGGAGCTGACCACGGAAAGCCAGGGCCGCTGCTGGGGGAGGGAGCTGTTTCCCTCTGTGCTCTGGGCCGCAGCAAAGGCAGAGCCCCTCCTTGGGGACCAGCGGTGTCTGGGAGCAGAACTGTGCACCCAGACCCCGTGTGGTTTCCATGGTGATGGTGACTGCGCTGAGCTGGGGGAGGTGTGTGTGGGAGGTGCTGCAGGTAGGTGCCTGGGCAGTGTGCGCTGTGGAGGCTAGGTGTGTACGCTGTCATGTGAAGTGGTGTGACAGAGGTCGCTGTCAGCAGGATTCTGCTAAGTGTCTGCCATAGGTGATGCTGGTCAGCTGGTGGCTTCAGAGTGGGACTGAGTAGAGGCCTTGTTCTGCCTGTTAAGGGGTGTCCTCTGTGCCTCAAGGTCCCTGTGTGCGTGGCAGGGGCGGGGGTTGTGAAGGTCTCTGTAAGGACTGAATGGGACATGAGCTGTCCTGGTGCCTGGCAAGTGCCCACTCCCTGATAGGCGCTGTTACCTGGATAACTACACAGCATGGCCCTTCTCCGAATTCACCCTACTCATGCACTGCATTAAGCAAATAGTCTAAGTTTTAAAACTGCTTTGCATCTTTACAGGAAAGTGCTCACTTATTTCCCTCCACAGTCCTTGTGGAGCCATAGACCAAGAACTTCCACTCACAGGAGAAGAATCCAAGATGGCAAATTCCAGGCAGCTCAGGGCGGTGTGGCAGGTGTGTGGGGCCAGCGTGTGCTACCCACCCCTCCCTGCTTGCCGTCTGACCCCACCGAGGGTCTGCATCCCTGGGCAGGAGAGGGAGCTGCCTCGCCTCAGCCACCTGCTAACAAGGAGCTCAGCGAGGAGCCAGCTGGGCCTCTCGGGCAGAAGGAATGGGGCCCGGATGATGATAGCGGCCTGGGCATGCGGCATCTGGCTGTGCCTGTTCCCAGCAGCCTGTGCTACAGACACCCTCGGAGCCCTGCCCTTTCCCTGGGGCATCCCTGGGACAAGAAACCTCAGCCCCACTCTCAGTGGGTGCTGTGAACAAGCCGGGCCCCCCAGGCCTCCCCCAGGGCTGCTCAGTCTGTGTGGGCACAGAGTTCCCTGTTTGTTCTCCATGTATGTCTGTGTCCACTTTTCCCTTTAAACGTGGTGTTTTCCTGAGGGATCTTATCTACAGCTTTACTAGAGAATCCTACTTGAGTAGACCTAGCAGCCTAGTCTGTGGAGTATTCAGCCGCATGTGTGTGCCCAGGCATATATACACAGGCACGTCTGCATGCCTGTCCACATGTGTGCTTGTGTATATATATGCATGCATGTGCACATGGGTGTACATATGCAAGGGTGTACATAAGGGGCACATGGCTTGTGTATGTGCATATGCATGTGCATGCTTGTGTCCACTATGCGTGTGCGTGCATGTGTGCGTATGTGTGACGCATTGCATGTGCGTATGTGTGTGTCCCTATGCATGTGCAGCCATGTGCACGAGTGAGCATATGCACGCCTGTGTACATATGCATGTGTGCGTGCACGGGTGCACGTGCTGTCCCTTGCCCTCCACCCCAGGTCTCCAGACCTCACACAGCCTCACCTTTCCGCACGGCGCTGTCCTCCTGAGCCTTGTTTTGTTGGTTTCTCTGCAGGATGTGACAGTTTCAAAGGCATTCGCACTGACTGGAAACTCCAGCAGCGATTTCAGAACGACGTTCTCCACTATCGATTGCCCGTGTACTGAGGGTGAGCAGCCCGTTTAGCCGCTCAGCTCCCCGGGCCACTGTGATTTAGACTTTTGTGCTCTGTCTTCTGGTTATTTTTCTCAGCAGCCTTTTTGGAGGGACCTGATGTGACACTTTCTGAAAAGTACAGTGAACTACATCAGCTGGGTCGGCTTTGTGTCCAGTCGGACTAATCTAGAAATGATAGCTGCAGTACTTGTCAGTAACGTCCCACGCGGTGACAGCCACTTGTGCAAGGATCACTGCGAGAATCCACTCCAAGGCGCACAGTCAGAGGAGCCTGAGGGGAGGGATGAGGCCACGTGCGAGACTGCCACCACTCCCCTGCTGCTGCCGACGTCATGGCCACTTCCTGTGCTCTGCTTTTCCTTTCTAACCTCAGAGAGGTGGTTGGGTCCTTCGGACATAAACGCTGGAGCGGAAGTGCTCCGTGTCGGGGATTTGGGCACGTGGACTTCACCGTGTCAGCCATGGGCATCCCAGTGATGAGGTGTGCGACCCGAGAGGCCAGGACAGAGGCCCAGGCCACCGGGGACAAGGGGCGCCATGCCAGGAAGCTGCAGCCAGGGAGACCCAAACTTCCGGCTGCGCCTTTTGCAGGCCCTCCACCTCCTCAGCCCGGCCGGAAGGGCCCTGCGCTCGTCCCTGCACCCCTGGGCCGCCTGGCACAGTCCAAAGGACAGGGACTTGAGGCCACACAGAGGTCATATTCCCGGGCGACCCAGAGCCCTGCAGGGTCCTGAACAGAGACTCCCAGACCCAGCGCGTGGAAGAGAGGCCGCGAGGACACACGGTGTCTCCCAGAGCTCCGTCCCCGCACTCCTGTGTTCACTCCGCTTTCCACTGCGCCCAGCATGGTGAGTGACACCGAGGTGTGGCGTCCCTGCCCAGAGCCGCCTCCCTGGTCATGGGAGAGCCCAGGGTGGCTCTGTGCTCCTGTCCTCTGTGGAGGCTGTGTGCACCATGATGCTCTCATCCCTGACCCGCCTGTGCCCTTGGAATCCGGGTGCCTCACCTGGGCCAGCAGAGCCGGCCCCTAGGCAGGGACTGGCCCTCGGAGCATCTGGGAGGCAGACTCTGTGGTTCCCCCGCAGGGCTGCCCACACACCCCTGCGGCACTTCTGAGTCCCTTCCCTAAATATCTGTTTCCTCCTCGGTCTCTCTGCGCCCCACGTGAGAACCCCAGCATGCTTGTGTCAGAGGTGTGGGAGGATCTGGTGCTAAGGACCAGAACAGGAGGGGGACCACAGGGTTGGCGTTGCGTTTGGGGGCTGAATAGACCTCACCGTCTTTTGAAGAAAGAAAGCTGGCAGTGCAAAGTGAGCAGGAGAAGGGAAACCCAGGTCCCTGACTGCGCCAGGTTTTAATTCCTGGAGAAGAGAACTGGCACCTGGGCTTCTGCTGTCCAAGCCGGCAGGTGCTCAGGAATTATTCTTTGGAAGAAGCACCCCAGGAGAGTGGCCCGAGGAGCCTCCCTTTGCTCCCACAGAGGCACGGACCCAGTGCTGGGAGATCGGCCCTGCCCACAGGGTGACACAGGGGACCAAGGTGCCCCTGCTCTCAGCGCGGGAAAGTGGGGAATGGCAAAGAAAAAAGAATCAGGCGGTGATGACCCAGGAGTCAATCGATCTTTTTGTCTGTGCGCTGCTGAAACACTTAGACGGAAAGTGAGACATCGCTTCCAGCCAGATGTTTTCTGTGTTTCCCCCACGTTCAGGTATTTGGCAATACTAAATAAGTACTGACATTGCAGTGTCTCTTCAAAGACCAAAACATGGAAGCCAATAAAGGCTTCCTGTCTGAGGCCTTGTGAAGACAGATAAAGAGATAAACTTGGCAAAGTTTAAACCAGAGCTCCTGTGGCTACTTGAAAAGAGTGGAGAAAAACACGTTTTCCTAAGCACCGTGAACTGAGTGTTCAGATTGCCCCCAGATTCAAATACCTCCGATGTGCAGGTTCTGGGGAGTGCAGACGTGGGGAGGTGATCAGTGCTGGGGAGTTTTTATGAATGGGATAGAAGAGGCTCAGCGCGTGAGGACCCCAGGGGCCACCAGCAGCCTGCAACCTGGAAGACATCCCCGCCGGCCCCAGCATCCTGAGCTTGGACTCAGAACCACGAGAAGTAAATTCCCATCTTGCACAGGGCGCCTAGTCCATGGCACTTAGGCAGACCAAGACAGAGGGAAAAGGTCTTTTGCCTGGGACATTATTATGTAGAGACATACAAATATGATTACAGAATAAAGGAAGGTTTTAAACCAATGACCAGTCATGCCATCAATTTAAAAGGCAGAATTGTTAAGCAAAATTCCAATATACAATAGTCATTCTAGTATCAAAAATGTAAAATATTTCCTAACAGGAGTTTTAGTACATGCAGATAGTTCAGTATCAATCTCTTGTGTATTTTATGATTTATGAAGTAAAACCTACCATCATGGTCTTTTGATGGGTTTTACCAATAAAATGTATAAGAAAAATATTTCTAAAAATAAGAAACTTTGGATTTTGTTTGCTCCAACTTTGAAATACTCCTTGTGTGCTAGATTTGGAATAAGATTCTCTCTCACCCTTTTGTATCTTTCCCTGCCTGAGTTTACTGCTTGCTTCCTAAGAGGTGGGCATTCCGAAGGCCCATGCACGCAGGTGAGGGGAACGATGGACTCACTCCGGAGAGCCAACGTTTTCCTCCTGCTGAATTCTTCAGAGGAGCCTTGCTCATCGCACGACAGGCATCTGACAGCGGAGCCAGAACCAGACGATGAAATACACCAGGACGCTCAGGGTCTCCAGTGAGTGCTGGGGTCCAAGGAGGCGTGACCCTGAGAATTCTCCTTGCAGAACGATGCCCATGAGGAGAACCCCCGGGGTTTCAACCACATGAGGAGATCTGGGTCTGAATTCAGGGACCAAAGGGACCCCCGATGCTCATGGGACACTCAAGAGGCTGCTCAGGGAGGAGAATCAGCAGAAGCAACCCCTGAGGAGGAGCCCCCAGGGATTGGTGGTGTCACCCACAGGGAAGGAGCCGGGGCAGAGCCTCGGGATGGCCCCCATCCCGCCCTTCCCCTTTTCTTCCAGGAAGGGGGACACATGGAAAGGACTTGCTTCCCCCCTCTGTGCCTGGGTACTTGGTGTTTCTGGCACCGCAAAGGGAGTCGGACCTTGAAGCATGGAACCCAGCGCTTGTGGAATCTACCGCGTGTGCTGCGTGTGGGTCTGTTCGGGCGGGATGGTGCTAAAGACCTCAAATCAAAGCCATCTTTTTGCAGACGAAACTATCAACTTGGAGAAGTCTCAGTAATGAGTATAATGCAAAATAATGAAAAGGGGGCCGAAACAAGAGAAGAGAAAGCCAATCAAAGGGAAGCCTGGCAGATGGTGAAGACCCGTCATGCTGTTCTGGATTGAGCAGAACGAAAGCAACAAGGTGGGACTTTCCCGAATCCAGGGTCTGCATTCCATGCCCTGAGCAGGGGGCCGCGGTGCTGCCCTTGCAAGGCCACTGAGGCCCAGCGAGGTGCACCAAGTGGGCAGAGAGTGCGACCAGGCGGGCAGGGTAAGAACATTCAGACCAGGCTCCTGGCTATGGGTGACATCCTCCCAGGAGCCCAGTGGACCCTGCGTCTTTTGAAACGCAAGAGGAACTAGCGTCAGGCCACTTGCCCACGAGCTGAGGAAAGGGGGCGGCCTGGGGTCTCCCTGGTCAGCAGCGGTCAGAAGGCCTCCGGTGTCTCTGGGACATAGGGTGGGACGACCCCCGTTCCTTCCGCTGTTGGAGACCTGCAGACAATCAGCGCGCTCTGGGTTGAGCGGATCTCAGAGTGGGGCCGTAGAGCACGCACAGCGCGTCCAGCGAGGGCGCACATTAGCAAGTGACACGCGCCCATCAGACACGGCATCTTCCTCGGCACCCTCGAGAGAAGCCGCGCGGAGCAGGCGAGCAGAGGGAAGAGGCGCGCGCGGAGCTGCTCGTTTTGTTCCTCGTATGTACAAACATGAATAATTTGACATGATGTTTAGACAGTTTCCCCCTAACTTAAGTCTTTTAATTAAAAGGAAAGGAAGGAAATATGCTTTCAATATGAATGCGAGAGGGGTGAGCTGACAGTCCCCAGCCTTCGTGCCTTTCTCTCTGTTGTTCGCCAGCACAATAAGATCTCGTCTCCTCCGCCGGCTTCTCACAATGTTTATGGTTGTTTTAGGTAACACATAAACCATGCCGAATGTGATATTCCCCTTATTGCATGTCAGGGCCACGTAGGAAGCCACAGCCCGGCCCTCGCTCTGTTATTTACTCTCACGGAGAGTCAGTCAGTGTATTTCCCAGCCCTCACCAGGCAATATTGCAGGCCAGAAGGTAAATGCTAGGTTTCCAGCGGGGTGCCGGACAGCGCCCCCCGCTCAGCGCTGAGTGATGGAGCACAGTATATTCTGAGTTGAAAAATGGGCTCGGATGTTGGCCCTCATAAATGACGTGATTATTAAAACGCTGCGCGGTCCCAGCCCATGTGATTCCATTCCACCCTTCAAGGGCTCCCTCATCGCCTGGTCCGCTTTGCCTCTGTTTTCTGTGCGCTTAACTTGTAAAATGCTAAACGAGTTCTGATATTTACCTGTTTATGATTAAATTGCAAAATGATCTGCTTCGTTCTGTTCTAAATTAAGGTCTGCATTAAATGTCATAGCATTTATCTTTCATAAAATGAGACAGCAAGGACACTAATTTCCTAGGTATTCAATCACTGCCCGGGGCCACGGGAGAGACAGCCCGCAGGCAGCCTGCCCACAGTTCACAGCTCACTGACAGCGCTGAGATGGAATCATAAAAGTCAATTAATCATTAAAAGCTGTTACAAGCACATATCGAACCAGTCTGGCACAAAATGTTAATCAGTCCAATATCAATATAATAAATTCCTGCAAATTGGAGCGATCGATACGTTTAGGGCCTAATGAATCAATTTGAGGGCACCAGGCCGCTCCTCGGGGTCCCCATGACAAGGCAGCCGGTGAGCGCTACATCTCCAGGCGCGCTGCCAACAGAGGTCACCTATCCTAACAGGCTGCTCACTTCATCCGCAGTTACCACGGTGACAGCATGTCACCGCTGCCCTAGTGTCCTTCGAGGTGAGGTGGAAGCCAATGCATCATTGCTCTTGATGGATTTGTCAATAATACTTGGGGGGTGGGGCTCGAGTAACCCTGAGGCTCCCCAGTCCCGGAGCACTTGGGTGTGATTTAATTGTAGGAAGAGACGTGTGCGTCTGCATATATGCAGGGGCTAAGCAGTGGGCGCAGGCAGAGAGAGCTGGCACCCGGGCGGGCTGCGTTTGGAAACCTTGGGAAAACTGCCCGGTAGGTAGCAGGCGGCCCTGGCGATGGCCAGGCTAGTGTGAGATTAACCCAGGCGCCGTGCAAGGGAGAAATAACCCAGAGCTGCTCAGGTTAACAATTTATTAGCTGCAGCATTTTAATACATTACCCATGAGTGGAAACGGATGGCGTATTAATAACTCCGAGGCTTTGAGTCACAGAAGCCATTCTAGATACCTGCTTGCAGGCTGGGGATGTCACCAAGAGAGGCCAGGACGGGCGACTGCTCGGACTCACACACACACACACATACACACACACACACACACACGTGTGCACACACACACATACACCTGCAACTCCTTCCCCATACAACCACTACTCTGAAAACTTGACCCATGTGGCACCCATAGAAACAGGCTTTGAAATCGATCTCTCCATCATCTGTTTTAAGAACCAGAATTGTCATGTTTCAGCACATTTTATCTTTTGTTACACCTATTAAAACTGACCAGCTAAGGAAGCCAGGAGCAGTTTTGGCCTTATGGAGTGGAATGAAACATCTTTAGAGTTGAAAGAAATCTCAGCTACTGGGACTCTGGAGAAATCACCATGTTCCAGAACCTTCACTGTCATTTAACATAAAATATAAAGGTTAACACTGAATAAAATAATACCCTGGCTGATTATTTTAATAGTCTTGAGGCACAACTTTTCTCCTGGATTGCTCTTACACCATGCCCAGGCCCCACGCACCCCTGGGGTGCCTCAGAGCTCTCCGCTGTGCCCATAGGGCGGTTCTGTCCGCTCTGTTCCTGTGGATCTTGGGTCTCCCTTGCAGCCACTTATTTCCTTCTACAAAATCATGGAAGCTACACCAATCCAAAGAAATGTTAATTTCTCCTAGCTAGTTATTTTAAAAGATTTTTTTTCCTTACCTGAAAAAAAGAGAAAGAGAGGGAATCATTTTTTCTAATAGTGGTCTGAATTATAGGAAACATCAAAATAAATTACAAATTCTCCACTAAAGAAATAACTATTCACCACATTGAGACAGGGCGATGTCAAGGGTGAGCAGACAAAGGTAATACGGTGCCTTTGCTTAATTGCCCTGACGTTGCTCGCAGCTCCTCCAGCTACACTCGGAGAGCTCAGAATCTCTCATTGTTATTAATTGTATTCCTTTTAGAATGTAATGTCATATCGCTGCAGGCTGAGCTAATGAAACATACCCATATTACCAAAATAGGCATATTTCTTTTTGTTCAACGCATTCTATCAAAACTGTCTACTAAAGACATTGTGTTAAAGATCTTTTCATAGAGTCACATAAAGAACATTTCAACTACTTCAACATTTCTATTACCCGATTACTAAAATGCCCAAGAGGACTAAACAATATAGTGTGAATCCAGTTATCCTATAAGACTTTAGAAATATTGCTAATTCCTGCCTCTGATTTATGTTAATATTAATGCTAGATTACACGCTATGGCTCCCGAACCTTGCCTGCATACCAACTCTCACAAAGGCGAGAGCGCCGCACACAGCAGCTATATGCCTGTATGATAATGAGAATCTGAATTATTTATCTCTGTTTATTCTACAGGAGTTCACTCGACCCCAGCCCCATTTCTCTCCCTCCTGCACATCAATGCATGCAGACACGACTTCAGAGCCGCTGCGCACTTTAGCGGTTCTGTTCTTTTTCAGGGCAGCAGATAAAAACGTTACACCACTAAGAGAATTCATTTAAGCATGTATTTGAGATAAACTCTCTAATTAAGTCACTTTAACACAGACACGCGGATGGCACCATGCACATGTGTCTGGCGCCTAAATCTCGTCTGCTGAGCTGGGAGGAAGCAGGAGCAGCGGCCACGGGGACGGCGAATGCATTCAGCCTCTCCTTCTTGTAACCCTTCTGCCGGGAACAGGTTCTGTCTGGGGGCACTGGGGGCAGCCCACTCTCCGGCTTGTGCCTCGCTCAGCCACATCAGGAAGACGTGGGGGCTCTGGGTCTGCTGCCGTGGTTGGCTGGGGAGCAGTGTTTCTGGGTGCACCTTACTTGGGGGAGCCCGCAGGGTGCACAGATGGAAAGTCAGAGGGGCTTCAGCCCCAGCGCCCCAGCGTGGCCTGCAATGGGGAGGGGGCTCCACGGTCTTTGGGGTTTCACGTGGGTACAGTGCGAACTTAAGCACTTGCAAAGCTCCATGAAGCTGCTGTTTTCATCCAAGAAGCAAGCCGCTAGCAGGAACTGTCGGTGATTTAGGTAGCCCGGAGTGGCCCCTGAGAGGGACTGGATTGCCCCTGCCCCGGTGGGCCCGTCCCTCAGGGCTTGCACGGCAGAGGCAGCCCTGGAGAACACTGCTGGGCGCTGGCACTGTGGACCGGCTCATCTCCGGCTCTGGGCGCAGCCAGTCAGACAGCACTGGCAGGGCCACCTCTATGCTGGAGAAGCAGCAGGACTGAAAAGGGACGGCCCAGAACCTCCGGGAACGACGTGGGCGTCTAGGTTTCCACACAGCACCCTCCTCACTGTGCTCAGGGCTTGCTGCTTATACCCAGTCTCAAAGCAGACAGTGTCAAACCCCGTATTCCTCTACTTTTCCTGCGGACACACACTTGTTGCAACATTAATGCATAAGTTAGGTACAGCCAGAGACTAACAACAACTAACAAATAACAAAGAACAATTAAAACACTGTAATAAAACTTACGTGAGTGTCCTCACCCTCCCCCGCTCCAGCTTATGGTACCGTGGAGCGATGTGGGCAACATAATGTTGGCTGGGCTACTACGTAAGGCTAACTTGACCCCAGCACTGTCCTGTGGTGACAGTAGACCTGCCGGCCCTGATGGCTCCTAAGTGACTGCTGGGCAGACAGCGTATATAGTGTGGATACCCTGGACAAAGGGGCGGGTGACGTCGCAGGTGGGAGATGGGTGGTGTGGCGTGGGATTTCACCCCACCGAGGTCTGCACAGTTTAAAACTTATGAATCATTTAGTTACAGAATTTGCTATTTAATGTTTTGGGGCCATAGTGTATCAATACCATGGATAAGTGGAGACTACTGTATAAAAACTGGCCAAAAAACCCCATGATACATTATTAATGATCACATAAGGCTTGTATAGTTTAGCGGCATTAATCTAGTTTTAACCAATCACCTACGAAAAGCGAATCTCCAGTAAGAATAAAAAAATATTGGGCTATTGGGACCCTGGCTTAGAGTCATCTAGGATGCAGTAACACTTTTACTCTTTTATAGCACACCTTACCACATTGTGGTACAATGTATAAGACCAGTGCACACACACACACACACTTGTCCTTAGCACGCCTCATCGAAAGGCAAGCACACACGTGTATGACGGTGGCTGCAGGCTCCTTAGCATCAGGCCTTCCGAGTCCTCGGAGGGGAGAGGCTGGAGCCCGTGGGCCAAGGTGTATGGGTTCGAGGAGTGTGGAGAGGGTGGAGCCCCGGATGGTGGGCAATGCCAAGCAGAGCAGTGTGGGGGGGGAGGGCTGGGGCCGTGCTTCTGACCAATTCCTCGGGTGAGTCCCCCGTGGGGACTGTGGAGCAGGCATCACTGGGAAACTCCAGGAGGAGAAAGGAGATCCCAGGAATCCCAGCAGCCCTGACACCTACCATCAGCCCTGTGGACGTCTAACTGGCGCAGGCAGCCACCACCACGGTGACCAGGCCAGCAGCGTGGACCGGGCTGGAACTGGCCATGAGCACACGAGTTGCAGCCCTCAAGCTGGCCTGTTACTCATGGCCGCACCCTGACAGCACAACCTTCCATTCCACACAACAGAGTGTGCTGGGTTCGAGTTGTGCCATGACGGCAGACCTTCACTGTGCTTTCCCTTTCTTTTCAAACTGCATTCTAGGGCTGGGAAGATGGCTCGCAGCACAGCACCCGCCTGGCAAGTGCCGGGTCATGAGTTCCACACTCGGCATCAAAATAAATAAATAAAATAAAATAAAATCGCATTCTAAGCCAAGCATGGCGGCACACACTGTAATCCCAGCACTCTAGGAGGCTGAGACAAGAGGATTGCAAGCTCGAGTCAACCTGGACAGCTTAGTTTCCTAGTCAAACCCCGTCTCAAAATATGTTTTTAAAAATTGAAGGCCAGGCATGGTGTCACAAGCCTATAATCCCAGCACTCGGGAGGCCAAGACAGGAGGATTGCCTCAAGTTTGAAGCCAGTCGGGCTACATAGTGAGTTTAAGGACAGCTAAAAACAAACAAAAAACGAAAAGAACCGAGAATAAAGCTATGTGCAAAAACCCTGGGTTTAATTCTCAGTGCCAGAAAGAATTAAGGCAGGGAGGAAGGAGAAGAAAAAGGAAGGAAGGAAGGAAAGAAGGAAGGGAGGGAGGAAAAAAGAAGGAAGAGAGGGAGGGAAAGGGGGGGGTAAAATTGCGTTCTGTTATTGGAGCAATACATACAGCTTGTAAACAGAACAGACTCCTGTGTACAAGCAGAAGCCCCTTTATCGCCAAGGCTCCCGCGCGCAGCTGTTTGACGCGCACTGTGTGCGATCGTGTGTGTGTGTGTGTGTGTGTCTGTACTAACGTGGGACTGAAGGGGAGCTGTGTTTTAACAAACTCACTGTGCCTACTGGCACTGGTGTGCCTGTTGGTTTTCTGGGTAGCCGTAACAAAATACCACACACCGTGTGGCTCAAATGCTCAGTGCAGTCTCCCGCTGTTTTGAAGACCAGAGGTCCAAAGTCAATGGCACGGCCATGCCTCACGGACGCTAAGGACGATTTTGTTCAGGTGGCTCTCCTCGCTGCTGGTGGCCTCCACCAATCCTCGGCATTCCTCAGCTAGAAGCCTCATTATCCGTCTCCTCTCCTCTCCTCTCTTCTTCTCCCTTCTCTTGGTTCCCCTCCCCTCTCCACTCTGTGTCTGTATCTAGCCTTTTCTGTTCTTATGAGAACACCCGTTGCTGGGTTAGGACCCGCCCCAGCTCAGTATGACTGAATCTCAACTCCGCGACATCTGCAAACACCCTGCTTCCAAACATGGTCACATTCTTGGGCTTGGGGGCCAGGACACAAGCCTATCTTTAAGGGGACACAGTTCAGCCTCTCAAGTATTTGGCTGCATGCCGTCTTTGGGAGTCATGAGCACCCAGATGAGGCTTCAACCCTTAGAATTTGACAAGCGCACTTATCTTTTAACTCTGAGGGCTTTCTTCCTTTTTGTTTGCTTGCTTCTTGGCATGCGAACACTTTTCTATATTTAGGTAGCTCAAACTGGCAATCATTTCTCTCACACGGTTTCTAAGTTTTTGTATTATGCCTAGAAAGGTCTTGCTCCAAGATATAAGATTATTCATTTTTCCCTTTATGTGTTTGACCCATTTGAATCTATCTTGGTTAGGAATGATTGAGTGACGCAGGGTCACGTCCTCAGAGGCTGCCCGGCCAGCCCCGCAGTGCCGTGTGACGGCACAGCCGCTGTGCGCGGCGACGCTGCTTTGTAGGAAGAAGCGGCCGATGGCAGGGTCGGCTTCCAGACGGCGCTTCGCGGGCTGATCGGCTGCTCTGATCCGAACTCTTCTCCCAGGACTCGACTTTGCGCCACTTCATTTTACATGTTAGTGGCAGACAGAGCCTGCTTTCTGTTAATGCTCTTTTTAAAAATATCCAGAATCATTCTTGCCAGTCCCAAATAAATGCTTATTCTTCCAGACGAACTTGATATCATTTCTGTTATATTAAAAATAAAGTTCTGTCGCGATTGCCTTGCAAAGCCGGATTCTTCAAACCCTCTATATTTGCTCTGTCAAAGCAAAGGCGTTTCTGTTATGCAAACCTTTTTTTTTTTTTTCTTTAAACCCCCCAGCAGGTTTTTACAGTTTTCTCCACGTAGGTTTTACATTTCCTGTGTGCTTCACCCTCGGCCGTCCGCGTTTCCTTTTGCTGCCCTTTGGAATCGGGTCTTTGAGTCGCGCCTCCATCCCTCCTCCCACCCGCAAGGCCTTGTGGGGTGTGCGGCTGAAGCGCCCGTCGGCCTGCGCCCACCCCGCGAGGCCACGCCGCACGCACCGCCCGGGCCACAGATCCGCGGTGTCCCCGCGTCCCCTGAGCTCCCCTCTCATGCGGCGCCCGCCCCAAAGGCCGTGCGTGGTGCCTTGGCTGCCCCAGTGCAGGCGCCGGTGTCCCGGTGTCTCCCCGGCCCTTCGCCGGCCAGTGCGTTCCTGCGCCGCACTCCTAGCTCGCTTCTGCCTCCCAGGGAGGCCTCGGGCAGCCTGCCGCACCTCCCCACTCCACCCGGCCGCTGCTCCCCAATCGCCCCCAGCGCTTGCTGTTGCCGGAAGTCTCGTTTGTCCGCTTCCGCAGTTGCTGCCCGGCGGTCTCTGCTCCAATCACAAAGCAGCGCTGGGAGCTGCGCTGTCCTACGGCGGCGGGTCCGCGTGGCGCCTCAGCAAGGAGCCGCTCAGATGAAGGTTTGCTGAGTAGTAAGTAGCACGTTCCCTCCTCTTCCTCTGTCTTGTGTTTGTATGATAAAAACATCATTATTATTGTTATTAACTTTAAGTAATTAGCCACCTAGATCTTTGCTTTTAATTGAGGTTTTATCTCATTTTTGTAGAGTTTTCTTGGTTCCTAGTCAAACCATACTATCAGCAACTAATAAGAACTCTGCCTCCTTTCACTGGTAATACCCCTCTCGGTCTGCTGTTGGGATTCCCTTGGCCAGTGCTTCAGCAACACTGTAAAACAGTATGGGTGCTCAAAGCCGGGACACCTGACTTGCCGCTGGCTTTCCCAGAAGCACTGTCTTTAGGGTTTCACTACAAAACCTGGTCTCGTGATGCTGCTACTGGAATGCGCGTGTGTGTGTGTCTGTGTGTGGAACAGTTTTATCCCACCCAGGGCATATGGGTCTAGACTGATAGGAAGGTTTTTAAAAATCAAGTTTGGATATTAACGTTATTGAAACATGTTTTGGCAAATGATTGGTGATTTATTCACTAAAGCAGCGAAGTATAAAAGTGGAATCTTCACACTGCCTCCTTCTCAGACTCTGGGGTGCGCCCAGCCTGGCTGAAGTCACTGCCTGTCCGTGCTCGCGTGCCCCCGAGCCCTGAGGTCGCTCATGCAGGCGCTGCTTTCTGGGCAGGACCAGGAGTGCATGGCGGGGCATGCGCCTTCCTCCAGGTGAAGCAGAAGTGAAAGAGGAAAGAGAGGTCAGGACTCGGAACCCGGACCCTCACACAGTCTGACACAGTCACTTCCTGAGAGTTCTGGGGGAAGCACCTAGGGCTCCCCCACAGCTGGTGAGACACCCGCAGACGTAGTGTGTCCACGCAGGATGCAGCTCTAGGTGCAGAGATGAACGGCTGCCAGCAACAGGTGCAGAGCTGCGGAAGCATCGCTGGAGTGGCCTCTCTGGGGCGGGGGGGCCCTCTCCCACCGGAGAGAGCAGCTGCAGGGGCTCCCACAGGCACAGCTGTCCCTGGGATGGTGGGGCCCACGGTGACCACATGATCCTCTGTAAGATCACCCGGGGGAGAGGCTAAGATCGACTGCAGCCCGGAGACAGTCAGGCTCCCCGGTCCGCACCAGCTTGGCTGGTGTCCAGGTTAAATGTGGCTTCATGGCGACTTTCCCGCAGTGCTGAGCGAAGAGGGCACAACTCCATGCCTAATCGAAGCATTGCGCACCGACACCAATGGTGCCACAGTGTTTAACGTGTTTCGCTAGTTGTTAAGTGTGGATGCTGATGATACCAGGCCATTCTTTGGAAAAACGGACATCAGGATACTTTAAGACACCCTTTTTCTTTCCTCTTCCCTTCTTTTTTTCCTTTTTGAACTACTTGCACTTTTTAAAGATTCCTAGACACGAGATAGGTGATGAAAAGTCTCAGAATACCAGGTTTCACAGGTGATACTAATATTGGGAGGAAAAAAGTGACATCAGAAATTATTTAGCAGTTCTGAAATCCGTCAGTTCTTGAAAACAGCAGCAGAATTAGAAAAGAAAGAACCTATCAGGTAACATTGTGTTCTCCATGCCGCTAGCGAATCATGAACCTTAACACAATTCCCCGGAACCTTAACAGGAGTCCCTGGAACCTTCGTCCGAGCCCAAGTCCCCACCATTCCCCTGATAAGGAATTCCTAACCCACCCAAAGAGGGGAAAACTGCACCCAGGGTCCCCAGCATCCGGAGAGTCCTCCAAGAATCTGGACAGGCGCTCACGAGATGCACTAAGCACAGTACCTACTGAGCACAGTACCCTCAGAGGACGGAGGCATGCGGAGGAAGACGCAGTGAGAGCGTGCAGCAGCCAGCACCCTTGGACGACATCCCGCGAGCTCTGGCTCCGGGAGTCCCCAGGGGCCGCACTGTCAGGTCTGGCTGGCATGGCCCTCAGCCTCACGCCAGCTGGCTGTGCCCACTGCAGCTGCCCGCACCCGCTGCCCAGGTCTGGGCTGGCCCAGGTCGGCCGGCGTCCCAGCTGAGCGCCATCGGCCAGTCCACTCCCATCTTGACATGCAGCCATTTAAATGGAAATCCAGCTTGACAAAGCACGAGCGACTGGCAATGAAGACGTGAATGATGCTGATGAGAATTTTATTTAATTTTAAATCAATTGTGCATTCTGATTCATTAATAAAGGGGAAAAGAAAGAATACAGGAATGCCTGATCCCTCCTCATTATTCAGATGGAGAAGACCACTGCTTCACAGAAATTTCAGAGGGAAATTGTCAATTTCCCATTTTCCCCTGAAAATCTATTTTTATAGAAGAACTTGAGTCCAATCCGTTCTGTAAAAAATTAGATTTGACTCTATTGAACATTACATAAACAAGAATAAAAAACATCCAGCCAACTGCCGGACTGACTTTTCCACAATCCAGCCATTTTTGCCTGGTAATAACAAGTATCCGAGGGGAAGATGACGGTCTGTGCTGGAATTAAACCCCAGGGACGTGGGGCTTCTGCCTGGGCCCGAAGCCGTGGCTTCTCTGAGCCGCTCTGCTTTCGCCAGGGTCAAGTCAAGGTCGAGTTGGGCAGTGGTGGTGGCTGTCATCCTCACCAGCCCCCCAAGGCCTGGAGGAGCAGAATACCGCAGTGTCCTGTACCCCAAAAACGCAGCGGCAGGGGGAACAAAGCGCCTTCCCTTTCTCTGTCCCCACGTCCTGGCTGGTCTCGTGCCAGCATCACCCAACTGCGACGAATCACCTGGACACCCCGCAGCTGCCTCGTGGCCCATGGTGAGGACGAGACGTGAGATTGGCCATCGGCTGCTGTGATGGCAACACGGCTGGCTGGGAGGCGCCAGAGCCACAGTTGGGGTCCCAGGGAGGTGACTTCGTCGTGGAGATGGCCTGGAACCGTCCACTGGGGCAAACCGCTGAGGACGGGCGCATCGTCTGTTGGCGTTTGTGGTGACAGGAGGTCCAGGTGACGGAGGGACAGGGCGGTTCTATGTGGTGTCCCGTGGCGCCGAGGACGGATGCAGGCCCTTGCTCCTGCCAGGCAGGTGCTCCCCGCCCGGAGCCCCGGCAGCAGCCCGGGAGATGCAGGACGCCGTGCGGGGGTCGCCTCTGCAGGCAGTGAGGGCGCTCGGGCTGGCCGGCGCGGAACGTGGGGCACCCTGGGCCTCCCCGAGCCCGCAGAGGAGCGGCCCCAACAGCACCCGTGACTGGAAACCCTTGGGCTCAGGTCAGTTAGGGTGGGGAAATGGGAGGAGAGAGGGGAGGAGACCCCCAGGGCGGGACCCTCCGCACCCGTGTGCGGGAGACGGGTGCTGAGGTCCCACTCGGGGGGGCCCAGCCCCAGGGGCTCGGGGGTCAGAGGCTGGGGCAGGTCATCTCCCCACTTGTGTAAAAGAGAGACAGACAGAGATGAAAGAGATAAAAGGAAGGGACAGAAGGAATGAGCGAAAGAAGCGAGGAAGCGGGACGGGCGGAAGGAGGCCGCTGGAGAAGTACAGATGGGACTTGTTAGGTGGCAGTGCGAGTCCAAGCAGGCACATGACTATGAATAAGAGCTGAAGCGCCAGCTGTCAGGGTCCCCACCCTGCCCCAAGCAGTCCACACCTGTGAGCGCGAGCTCCCGGCCGCGCCACTGGACCCCAGCCCTGGGGACGTGTGCTCCTGCGGGGGGACGCTGTCTGCTGCAGGTGACCAGCACGCTGCTTCTGGGGACAGGAAGGACAGGCCCCAGGAAGGGTACCCCGCCGGGATGCTGGCCCTTGGCCCGTCACTGTGGACCCACTGGACACCACTGGGATGTGCCCTCGACTGCCCGGCTCTGGAAGCAGCCAGTAAACCCTGCCGGCTGAGTACCCAGCAGCCCGGCGATGACAATGGACCATTTTTCTCCCCGTGCTGTGGGGTCTGAAAAGCAAACTTAAGATGTGAACCTTATTCATTATTTTTATTATTTTCTCTTATTTGATTTTCTTTGGGTGTAGACACACGGGCCAGATGCTGAGCTGCCTGCACCCCAGGTCACCTCTGCGCCACGACAGGCCTGAGCGTCCACTGGAGGCGGTGCGGTCTGCAGGGTGATGACACAGGCATGAGTGCAGGGCGTGGCGGGCCCTGCGCCCACGAGGACAGGCATGGTGACACCAGCTCCTGGCTCCCGGGCCTGTGACATTCACTGGCCACCGCTGCGGTCACCTTGCAAACCAGTCTGGGTTTACTTGGATGGCAGATTCTGGAATGTGTTCAACCATGACTCATTGCCAGACTCCTTTGCTGCCAATAACTGAAATTTTTTTAATTTATGTTTTTATGAGTGCATGTGTGTGGGGCGCGATGGCCACATTTCTCGTGGGGAGTTGGCACACGGACACGGCTCAGCATCGTCCCTTCCTCACCCCTTCCCCCCTCTCCCCGCCCTCCTGCTCTTGGTCCCTTCCCATGAATTGAAGATCCATCTCTCTGTTTCCTGTTCTCTGTCTTTTATTTTGCTCTTTAATTTATTTATACTTTGAGTTTCTCTGATAAGAGAAACCATGTGATAGCGAAGCTTGTGTCTGATTTATTTCACCTCACACGGTGCTCCCCCATGCCTTTTTCTCCTGCAAAGGCCTCCAATTTACTGTGCTACAAAGGAGGGTAAATTTGATTCACTCGCAAAATCCTCAGACTTGAGTCATCACACTCAGGCCCACAGTTTTACTTCCCCTAGACTGGGAGGAAAAAATGTATCGAGGCTTCCTGAGTTTGTTTCCAAAAGGTGCCAGGATGGTTACGAGTCTTTGGGGCTCACAGCTGGGGACCCCATGGCAAGAGCAGCTCCTACAGTGTGACTGCCACCTGCCCGTCCAGCTGGGAGACGCAGGCTGGCAGTTCAATGGAGACAAATGGTCAGGGGCTCCACTGCGCCTCTTCATCTCTGGAAGAAGCATTTTGCAAAAATGTATGTAAAGCCAGGTATGGTGGTGCAGGCCTGTAATTCTAGCACTCTGGGAGGCTGAGGCAGGAGGATGGCAATGTTGAACCCCGCCTGGGCAACTTTGTGAGACCCTGGCTCAAAGTTTACAAAAAATTAAGTAAAAGCTTGGGTTGAATCCCCCTTACTATAAGCCAAATGAAGACGAGGAAGATGAAGAAGAAGGAGGAGGAGGAGGAAGAGGAAGAAGAAGAAGAGAAAGAAGAAGAAGGAGAGGAAGGAGAAGGAGGAGAAGAAGAAAAGTATGTGAACAATGCATTTCCCAAGACCCAGACAAGGGCTGTGGTCTCCAGCTGTGTGGTCGACAAACCCTTGGCTGAAGTGCGACACACGCGCAGAAGCACCAACTTGTGCGTGCCCTGCGCGTGCATTGGGTGCGTCTCCTCATTCTTCTTCTCTTCACAGACTTCAAAGCGAACAGGAGCCGGACGCTTCCTGCCCACCCGTCACGCGCAGGGTGGGCTCCCCTGGGAGCGTGCGTGGCCCACGTCTTGCGGAGAAGGCTCATTCCCGGTAAACGTCCGGTTTTTTAAGCTGGGGAACCTCTGGAAAGCACAGGAAACACAAGCCTCACCTTGCGCTCCCCTCCAGCGCCTCTGCTGGGGCGTGTTCCTGTCTTCCCCCTGCATCCCCAGGCCCCTAACTCGTAGGACGGCAGTATTCACCGGCGTCTCCGTCTTATTCAGTTTGTCTGAGAGCAGACGACCTGGCCCACCGGCCAGCACGCGCCGATCTGCGCTCACGGCTCCATCCCAGGGCGTCTCGGAGCGGCCGCTTCCCACGCCGCCTCCAGGCAGCAGAGGGCTCGCGGCAGGCGGGAAGTCTCCCCGCCCCGCCCCGTGTACTTCGTGTTTCACAGGCTTCTCTGTCTCCTCTGTGGCGTCAGGTGGTGACAGGAAGTAATCATCCCACACAGATCCAAAACTGGAGGGGCAGAAAGTACGAGAAGCTGAAAAGAAAGACGACACCAGAAGATCCCAAGTTCGAGCCCAGCCTGGACAATTTAGCAACTTAGTGAGATCCTGTCTCAAAATAAAAAATAAAAAAAGGACTGGAGAGGTACTCCTTACCCAGTACTCAGAAAAAAAAAATCTCTATCTTGGCATCACCCAGAGCCCTCCTGGCACTGATGTTTTAAAGTATGGCTGTTCCTTGACTCCCGACGTGTACCGACGCACCCAGCGCCCCTTGCAAACACATCCGACGTGCCCGACGCACCAGACACTGCCGCCCAGCCTGGCCTAACCTGCATGTGCCCAGGGCTCTGGTGCCAGCCTGCAGCTGGGCAGAGTCACCTAGCGCAAAACCCACTGTATGAAAAGGTGCTGACTGTCTTGTGTAACCCGTAGACGCCTGTGCTGAAAGAGATAGGATGGCAGTGTGGGTATCTTTGCACGTCAAACGTAAATTGAAAAACATCATAAGCCAGACAGTGCTAAGCGAGGAGCCATCTATGTTATTGTCAAATTGCATGAATTAAGTAGCAGAGATTTCGGCTGGAGTCCTGGTGGCTCTGGGGGTACTTAGGTCTGTTTGCTGATTGGATGGCAGCCTCAGAGCTAGAGGGACCCCATAAGAGGTGAGGGAACAGACAGTGTCTACGCCCAGCCCCTCTGCCCGCACAGAGATGTTCGGAACTATGACAGGGTTGTGGTCTGCATAGGGTGGGATGCTCCACGGCCAGGTCGCAGCAGCACTGTATCAGGGGCTGGGGAGCAGCGCTCCACCCTGTCTGTGGGGCTGTCTCGCACAAGGAGGCACCCAGTGACCTCTGCCTACCGAGTGGCAGCCACAGCTGGCAGACGTGAGCTCACAGACAGGGGCAAGAAACAGGGAAATTTGGAAAGTCAGCAGGCCTGCAGGGGCTGAATAAAGGCAGGGCATTTCCATTCCCACTGAAACTCACCATCTGGGAGACCTAGGATGAGCTGGGTCGACTGAATAATAATCTGTTTGTTTTTAAAATTACATTATTCTGCATGGTTTACCAGAGAGTCTTGTTTCCTTGGGGCAGGGAACAGTGGGGCCAAGGCAATGCTGAAGCTCGGGCTGTGTGGACAGATGTGGCTCCACCTTCGTTCAGGGGTTCCCAATCCTGAGCCCCTCGGGTGAGTTTCAGCAGCACACGGGAACTGCAGGTGGACAAGGGTTCTGCCGCCGCCCGCCCTCTGTTACACAAAACACAAGTCTGGCAAAGTCGAGTCACTTACACATTTAGTAGTGCACAGGATGAAGAGACACGCAGAGAAATCAGGGTAGCTGTCCGCACGCAGCTCAGAAGGAGCGGCTCCTCCTGCACAGCGCAGTGCTGCCCGTCACGGCCAGGCGTCACCCTGGACAGGTCAGCGCACAGACACCGCCATCGCTCCAGATCCTCACTGACATGGCAACAGCAGAGGCCCCGGATCCTTTGAGCCACCAAAAATCATAAATTAGATTTAGATTTTTGAATTAAAGGAGAGAAGGATTTTGAAGTGTGAGACCCTGGGGAAAGTCCTCCCCTTCTGCCCCACTGGCCCTGGGTGTGGGCTTCTGGTGAGGTTTCCAGCACTAGAGAGCCACTCCAGGGGCGTGCTGACCGGCAAGTGTGTGCCGCGCCTTACTGCACCTCTGGGTGTGAATAACTCTGTGTTTTAAGTCGCCCAGTTTGTGGTGCTGTATTTATTTATTTATTGGTACTAGAGATCTAACTCACAACCTCATGCTTGCCAGGCTTATTCCACTGAGCTAAATCCCTGGCTGTGGTTCTTTATTTTTATAAGCCTTTGGATATTTATTTGTTTCCTCATTCGTTTTATTAGCACATATTAATATGTAGTATAAATCAGTGGTGTTCAGTGTGATATTTTCACACATGTGTACAGCATACCTGACCAGATCCAGATGCTGGGGCTTTTTCAAGACAGCTCTAACAAAGAAACTCACAAAGTCATTATAGTAAAATCTCCCCCAGAAATGGGAAGAGAAAGGTCAGAAATTCTCAGTGACCACATATTCACAAAAAAATTTAAGACTACCTGCCTTACCCCTTGTCTTGATTACTTTTCTCTCATCACTGAGACAAACTACCTGACACTCAAAATTAAGGAAGGAGAGGTTTGTTTAGCTCACAGTTTGTGGAGGTTTCAGTCTGTAATCGGGCAGGGTGGCACCGCACACTTCAAGGTGGCAGAAGACAGCAGAAACAACAAGAACAATAAAAGGGGGCAGAACAGACCACATTTTCTCCTTAAACTGTATGCAGGCCGCCTGCCCACACCGTCTCCCTGCCCGCCTCCTGCACAGGTAGAGGATGTTTACCCAGTAAGGACCCTGGCCCCCTGCTGAGTCACTTAAACTTCTGAACTTCTCAAGTTGACACAGTGTATCAACCATTGCACCTCTGAAATGAAAGGTACATGTGTATGCATGCCTCTGCCTGTACACATACGTCTATGTGCACACGTGTGTGTGCATGTGTGTGTCCCCAGGCCTCCTCCCCGGGAAACCTGGACTTCGCCCCTCTGCATTCTTCTCTCAGCAAGCACTGCCCGTGTGTCCCTTAGGCCACCGTTAACAGCCACTGCCTGCGTTTGGGGGCCGGGAAGCGGCTTCGGGGCTTGAGTGATCAGCGGCTTGGGCGGGCCAAGCCTTGGTCTTTTTGGCATTGCAGTCACTTTAAAAGCACAGCCGGTCCCTGGCCTGCATGCTTTTGGTCAGTGCCATGTCCGGTAACTTCAGTCAGTTACCAGCGGGTTCAAGCCTGGAACCTGCGGTTGTTTATTTACCAGTCCTGGGATCTCAGCTCTTCTGTCCCACACCCAGTGACAGCGATCTGAGACCTCTGCAGCAGGGGCTGGGCGGGGAGGGCACATCCATCTAGTGTCTGACCCTGAGCTGGTCCTCACTTCCCCTCTCCTCTTCCTCCCCCTTTCCCCTCCGTCTCTCTCTGTCGAGTCACAGCAGCGTCTTGGTCCTGAAGTCAAGGCTCTCCTGGTGCCACGTTCTCTTATATTCGCCTGTGTTGTGCACACGGCTTGTGAAGTGACGGTGCCATCCCAGACACTTGTGCTCCGCACGGAGCTGTCAGCGGGTCGGTGACCCAGGCTGCTGTGTGGCTCTGCCGCGGTAAGTCACTCACACGCCTTTCTTGTCCTGGCACCAAGAAGGCCCAGGAAGGCTCCCTGCCACGCCCAGGCTCCACGCAGCAGGACCAGGAGGAGAGAAGAGGACACGTGCTGCTGCCCCTTCCTCCAGGACGCGCTTCCGTGGTCCCGGGCGCATCCCATTGCCAGCACTTAGCCCTCGGCCACTCTCCTTGACGGAATGGAAACAATGGGCCAAGCTCACGGCCCGGGTCCAGGAACAAGAGAAAGTAGGGACTGTGGGGTGGGGCCGGGGAAGGCGGCTGGGCAGCCGGACACAGTGACCGAGCTGGGCAGGCCAGGAGGTGCAGCTGTGGCATGGACCAGACAGACACCGGCGCGCACGGAAGCGGTGTCAGCAGGAGCACCAGGGATCCGTCTCCCATCTGGCCTGCAGCTGCGCTCCCAGAGCCCACCTGATGTGGCTGTCACCACTCGGAGTCCACGTGGAAGCGGAGCCTGCAGGGAGGTCGGACACAAACCCCACCTATCTGTGACGGACCTCAGCGCAGCAGTCGCCTGTTCCCTGGTTCCAGGAAGCAGCCACACACCTGCTCCTGGAGCTGCTCACAGGTGGTGTGTGGGGCAGTGGGGAGTGATTGGCCTGTGGCCTGAAAACCACTGGGGACCTGGGCATGGGGCGTAACCCTATGATCCCAGCACTCTGGGAAGCTGAGGCAGGAGGACCATAAGTTCAGGCTCAGCCTGGGCACCTTAGTAACTTAGCGCCTGTCTCAAAATAAAAAATTAAGTCTTGGGGATGTAGCTCAGTGCAAAGACCCTGGGTTCAATCCCCAATACTGAAAAAAAACAAAATTTAAAGACCCGGTGGGGCTCTGAGTTCTGATTGCTGCTGTGGGTCTCTGTGGCACAGACCCACAGGGCCGGGCCACAGCCCTGGCTGTCCCCTCTGCCACTGCCGCAAGCCCCTTCCTCTCCGGCTGGAGCACCGTGCAGGGCTGAGGAGACCAAGGCCATTTTCCACTTGTCTTCCTTCACCGGGAGCCAAACATCTCAAAGGCAGGACACTGGACAGCTGCCACTACACGAGGCTCCTGTGCACGCCGTGAAAGGCGCAAGCCTTAGACCCAAGCCACCTTCGCCTGCACCGCAGCCGTCCCACAGCGGCCAAGACACAAAATAAAAGCAGCACATCCGGGGGAGAAGGGGAATCCGATTCCCTATACTTTTAGATCCAAATGTCCACTTCTAACAGGAAAAACAACAAAATCCCAAGGGCTCCAAAGGGACAGGAAACGTGGCCAATCCCAGGACAGAAATAAACCAAGAGGAACCGCCCCTGAGAAAGCCCAAGCGGCCTCAGAACCACTGTCCCAAAGATGCTCAGAGAACCAAATAAAGACAGGATAGGATAAAGAAAGCAATGCATAAACAAAATGAAAATAGCGAGAAAGGGACAGAAAAGCAAACCAAGGAACCAAACAGACAGGCTGGAGCTGAAAAATAGGACAACCGACATGAAAATGTCACTGCTGGGACTCTGAGGCAGATTTGAACAGGCAGACAAAATAATAATAATAATGATACTCAGTGAAGGTGATGGTAGGAAAATCAAAATGATCGATCTTGAGGACTAGAAAGGAAAAAACAAACAGGAGAAAATCAAACTGAGCCTACAAGACCTGTGGGACAAAATCGGGCAGCGGAACACCCGCATCGTGGGGTCCCAGAAGACAGGAGAGAGACGGGAGTATTCAAAAAACAAATGGCCAAAAACGCCTCAGATTTGGTGGCAGACAGCCTAGCCATCGGCCACATAGCATCACCCACGTCAGGGAAGGACCTCAATGCGTTAATGGTCTCCTTAAGATGACGACAGAGCTGATAAATTCCTGCCACTTAGAATTTTGGCTGTACTTTTTTGTCTGTGTTTAAATAGACAAACGGCACTGTGTTCCCATTCCCACAGCTGTGACAGCCAAACTTTCAGAGCTCTCCGTGATGCGAACAGCCCGCTGTAGCGCAAATGCCGTAGGTGCAATAGAGCACCGTGCCGTGCGGGGTCCCAGCATAGGAGCAAGGGCGGGACAGCCACCCTGGGTCTGCGGCAGGTGGCATCCTTCTGGTTTGTAAGTACATGCTCAGATGTCATGGGACAGTGGGTCACCTGACAACAGGTTTCTCAGAAGATTCCCCTCTGTAGCGCAATGGATGACCACATAAACACACACGACACAGTGAATCCACGACCAGTGAGCTCAGGGTGTCTCCCACCAAGACACAAACCGAAGGCCGAGAGAGAACCTTGACAGCTGGTGTCCCACCGTGTCTCTTACAAGGGCCTCTTGATGAAACAATCGGCGACTCCTCATCAGGAACTTGGGAAGCCGGAAACACCAGCAGATGTGTCCAGGGTGCGGCGAGAACGCAGTCAGAGGACAGCCCCGGACACAGCAGTGGCGTCCTCTTAAAGGGAGGGAGGGGTTAAGAGTCCAGGCAGACAGGAGCGGAGCGGGACATGACTGCTGGGCCCGCCCACAAGGATGGCGACGGCAGCCCTTCCGATGGGGACCCAAGGGCACTGCGCTACCCCCAACCAGCACAACAAAGCCACAACCTCGGAGCAGGTGATCACCCAGCAATTATCAAAGCTAGCGTCCTCCAACTTCAAGGTTTTTTTTATTTATATCACTTAAGAGAATCGTTTTTTGGCTGGGTCTCTTATTTCAGGGAGTAATTTTGTTTTGAGCTCTTTCCGTAGGCTACATGTGAATTCTCTGCCTGAGGAATCGCTGGTAAAAGTTTTTTCCCATTCTGGGGGTCGTCTCTTCGTGCTGTAGATTGTGTCCTTTGCTCCGTGGGAGTTTTTTTTAATTTGATACTATCGCATTTGTTGATTCTTGCTATTTCTTGTGCAATCTGGGTTCTGTTCAAAAAGCCTTTGTCTACACCTTTGACTTCAAGTTTTACATATTTTCTCTTCTAGTGGGTTAAATAATTCTGTTCTGATGTTTAGACCTGGAACCACGTCTCCATCAGGCCCTCCCATCTCCATATCATCCCCCTCGGAGCAGAGCGCCCCGCTAGTCAATATAAAGAGTGCATTTCGGCTTGAGAATGAACGTCCAGTGTTTTAGCAGGTGAGGTAAGCACGCTCCCACGAGTGGCAGGAGATCAAGTGCGCAAAAACGCAAAAGGTAAAGTAGAGTTCTCCCTCCTTCTCCGGAGCCTCTCGCCGGCGCAGGCCCCATCCAGGGAGCCATTGCATCTGGTCACCACTCAGTCTACTGACAACTTGAGGCTCCAAAATGGTGAGGGAATCATTTGTGTGTCTGATTCCTTAAGAGGCGGGGAACGAACAGCCACCCCCAGCCCTTCCCAGGCGCCCCCTTGGGTCGGCCCCACGAAGACCCCTTAGTTTCTGCTGTGCACCCCTCGCCTGGCCCTCTTGTCCTGCATGTGCAAAGCTGAGCCACGGAGGCCTGGGAGTGAATCGTGGGGAGCTCCTGCGCCCGGGCCGAGGCCAGGAGTGCACCCCACCGTGTGGTCACAGCCAACTGAGAAAAACAGAGGGTAAAGAAAAGGTACCCTCAGGGAGCCAGAAAAAGCCCACTGTCTTGGGTAGGGTGTGGCCTGGACTCCGTCCCCAGCACTACACATGCACAGGCACACACGCATGCACACACACAAGCATGCACACGCACACACATTCATTTTTAATGTGTTTCCTATAGTAACTTTCTCTCCTGAACTCCACATCTAGCCCTAGACTTCACAGCTGTACAGTTGCTGGCATCCTGCGCGTAAACCCAGTCCTCTCCAGTCGCCGCTGGGTACATCAGGAACCATGAGCCCCCGGAGGGCAGGGCTGTTCCGGAGCACCGGAGCTGGCTGCCCGCACGAGGGCAGAGGGAACTGACTGCTTGTGACCGGTCAAGAAATGCCCAGTGGCACAGGCTCCTGTGGGACTCCCTGCAATACAGCCATATTTGGGTCCTTCCAAAGAAAAGAAAATTTGCTCTACCCGGGCATCACTTGCTATATTTTTAACTTAATCACTATTCTGGTGAGAGTAATAACTAGAGAAACTGATTTACAAGCTACCTGGCTGGGCCTAGTTATTTGTTTTTATTAATTATGAAGAAAACGGGAATTGTAATACCCTGCTTCCGTGAGAGTCTCCGGGATGTTATTATGTTCTGGATGGGTTTAAGGGAAACTAACAGAAAGCAGGCACCACGGATGGGATTCTGAGAAGGCTGCTAAGGATACGTATTTCATATCCCTCCTGAACGTGGTCAGATATAAATAGCTGCACAGACATTTAAGAGCTATTCTCAACGGGAAAAAAAGTAATTAATTGGTGTTATACACAAAGGACTTCTCTCCCTCTTTATTTTTTTATTTTTTTGGTAACGAGCACAGCTTTAATTACAAGTAATTGTCTGGAAATCAGGCTGCTTGTAAGTTCTGCATTCTAGAAGTGATTATGCATCAATACACTAATCTATCACTTTCATTATTTTGGTCATTTGGGTGTGTAAATTTGTATTTAATTCAAACAAACGGGGCAGCTCCCACTCTTACTTTCCATCAACATATGCCTTTTTAAGGCCCAGTTTGGATGATTCAGAATTTCATTTTTTGCTCTGACAAAAATATTAGGACCTTGTTTTGCGGGAGAGTGGTATTTTGTCGCTGTTTCGCTCACCACTAGGTAAACACAGCAGCATTGGTGTACCAGGAGCTGGGCTCCTCGCCGTTTAATCAGAAAGTTTCCTGGGTGTCTCTAGACCTGCACTTGCTGTCTCATTACAGCCAGCTGCAGTTTGCAGAATTCCCCCACAGAAATCTCTGGGTGGATGAATCGAAGCCTGTTTCGTGGATTCTTTCAGAATCTGAATGTTTCCTTCCTCCCCGGCTACACACTCAGCTGCCGCCTGGATCACAGAACCTCAGTGCACTCTGACTTTCTCCTGGGCCTTTGTATATCCGAATGAATTTCAGACTCAAACTCAAAAGCCTCCCCAGGACATCTGACGGGAATGCGTTAGCACCACCACGTCCTTCTGGGTGACACTGCGATTTTGTCTGCTGATCTCTTATGCATGCACGCAGCGATTCTCCATTTCCTGAATAAAATAAGTTTCCCTGAATGTAAGACAAATGGCGATGTCCTCTGTTGCTTTTCTAACTTGCTCGTTTGTATGAGAATCCAATTCCCAGGACAGACAGTTTTAAATACAAAAATAAATTTTAAAAATCCTACCTAGACTTAGGGGAAAAAATGATCAGGGGATATCTTTGGTAATTGCTTATTTGGTCAAATAACGTGCATAGGACATACGTAAAAACTATTCAAATAAGTCAGAGACTGCTTTATCTGATCACAAACTATGCTGTTTTCCATTTCAAGACCTAGTTAAAATTAGATAGAAACAGTGAACAAAATTTACCTGTAAAATTACTCATTTTCTCCATTAACTGTTTTTTTAAAAGGCTCTCCGGAGCTGAACCAGCCCTGAGCTGAACTGGTTTGTGCACTGTCCTCTTTGTCAGGGTAGCTCTTATCAGAGCTAGAAATTTGACATTTATTAAGGAACTTCTTCGATGAGACAAAGAGCTAACCATGAACTAGAAAGAGGAGGAGGAACAGGGAGAGGAGAGAGAAAGCCATCTTCCGGGGCTCCTGAAAAAGTCCGCACTGCACACAGTGGCGCGGGCAGGCGTGCGGACACACGCGCGCGCACAAACGCACAGCGAGCTCCTGTTGCCCGTAAGTACGTGAGTATAATCAAAACCGAAAACTGAGTATTTAAGAAGTGAGAGGCCATTGGAAAAAGGGGAACCGGATTACAGTGGGGTTAATTCTGAGTTCCTGGAAACAGTGCAATGCATAACAGCCCAGCCTGTCCTCGGACAACGCGGTCCCAAGTCTGATTAAATAATCTTGTTTCCTCAGGAACTGCTCAGCCGGTGCTCAGCGGATGAAGCCTTCAGCAAGCGAGAGCGGCGGGCAGACTCGGAGGGGCGGGGAGGGAGGCGTGCGGGAGCGGGGGTTGGTGGGCACACGGGAGCAGGCGGGGACCGGACCCCTGCGCCGTGGCCTCCAACATCTGCATGGGCGGCCACTGTGGCTGTGTCCTCGGAGGTGGCCCACTCAAAACAGAGTAGAAGTGAGACCAACAATGTGGTAGCTTCTGCCTGCAGGATCTGAAAAGACGTCAACTTACAGAAAGAGAAGCCAGGATCAGATATGAATGGCAAAATAACCCCATCCCGGGCTCTCACTTCCCTTTTCAATTTCCATTCTCCGGTGAGTAAAAGCCAGTGTGCGGCCCGCAGCAACTGTGATCCGGGCCAGGCCTGCCTTCGAGGCCATGGCGAGCCGTGAGGGGCAGCAGCACCCGCACGTGTAAGCGGCGGCGGCCTGTTTCCAATTATTGGCATGAACCAGGAAAGCCCAGCACAGTCGCACCCACGGATGGGCTTTCGTGCGTGGCTGCCAGTGCTCATCAGATGCACGGCAAGTGGATCTGAATTCGGGAGGCGAATTCGCCCCTTTTCCATGCGATGGTGCGGCGTACGATGAGCCGGGGGTGCAGGGGTGAGGGCTCTCAGCTCCCCAGGACCAGCTCTGTGTAGGAGTCACCCTGCCAGGGCCACACTGGCTGCAGTCTGTGCTGGCATGTGCCTTGGGCAAAAGATAGAAAATTGTAACTGAAAAGGTAAACCTTAGTGTTCTGATAATCTAACAAGCATCCATTTCAGTTTTTGAACCAGAAAACTCAGGCATCCACGTTCAATAATGCAGATTTTTGCAGAGACAGCCAATCACCGAGGTTAGGAAGCCAGGCTGACCCTGGGTATGATTATCCATGGGGGGGCGGTGAGCCTGTGGCCCTGGATCCAAGGTGTCCTCCGTGTTGGGAACATAGACATGCGAAGACTAAGCAGCTGAAACTGCCCACCAGAGAGGCGACGGTGACCGCCCTGTGCACAGCTGCCTCACAGTCGCAATGCGAGGCGAGCGCTCAGGGGGCCTCCTCCCTGCAGGGGCGCTGGCAGCCTCCCCTGGGATGGAGCAGGGGGTCTGGGGAGGGGAACGCACAGGGCGCATCTGTTTCCCGAAGAAGCCTTGTTCAGCCACCCACGGGCCCAGGCTCCTTCCCGGGGCTCCGCAGAGTGGTGCGGACAGCCCGGCCTGGCGTCCGTGAGAAGAGCCCACCCTCTCCGGCTTTGCCTGGCGAGTTCCTGTGGCCTCTCCTTCTACCTTCAGTCTCACCCCCTGGCAGCAGAGCGACTTTGAGAGAGCAGTTGGGAGATGACAGCCCCGGGCAGCACTGAGAAGACTCCAGAGCCCCTGAAATGTGCAGTCTGTGCCACGCAGGAAGATCACACACACGCACACACCTGTACAGGGACCTCAAACCCCTTTCCTAGGTGCCCAGTCGCTTCTGAAGGATTCTTGGGAAGAGAGCTTTCTGCAGCTGGGAGTGGCCAGGGCACTGCACAGCTGTGCAGACCGCGTGACACCTGCAAGGACACGAGAGGGGCGGCAGGGGACCCAGGAGGAGAAGGGAGAGACCTGTGGTCCCCACCCCGCGCCGCCTGTCCAGGTTGGCGTGGCCGAGGCTGGAGCTCACCCCCGGGCTGACCCCGTGGCTTGCTGGGTCGGCAGCCCGCCCTGCGCCGGTGGAGGGAGGGGACGCCGGGCCGGGACCTGGATTCTTATAAAAGTTTTTATTCTCCTACAGAATCCCCGGCTGCGTCTCTCACATGGACTGATCTGCATCCAGGCCGCACTTCAAAGGGCCTCGGTCGGCCCGGGCTGTTTACTGAGGCGGGGACCTGGGCATGGTGTTACCATTATCATTATTAGTATTATTTTAATCTCCTTTTCCTATCTTTCCGCTAGCATCTGGATGATCTCCCAATTCTTGCCTGGCGATAATGAAATCATTAAAAACTGTGCCCCGACCCCATTTGCTTAGCTCTGTGCCGTCTGTAACACGTGTGAAGCGGTCGAACCGGCTGCCTGCTGCTTTGTTTGGAAAAGCCCTGCTTGAATTCCGTCCCCAGCAAAGCCGGCATCTGCGTTCAGTGCTTCAGCCTCCCCCCCCAAGACCCTCATCTCACTGCAGGCCCCCGCCTACCCTGGCACTCTGGGGCTTCTCTTGGTTGGAGACATTTTTGGGGGTCCTGAGTTGATTTCACGGGGATCACAGCCACCCCAGTTTGGGCACTTCCAGACCATCCATCGGTGACAGTGGGGCGGCAGTGCCTGGGGACTGGGAGCTGCGGTGGCCCGGCGCTTGGCACAGATCTAAGTTGGCTTCCTTTTTCTTGGAAGTTGCATGGTGGCCTCTTCCAGCCATGGGCCCATGGTCAGCGAGCAGAGAGTGACCACGGAGAGGTCCTGGAGCAGGAGGGAAAGGCTGTTCCAGAAGGCACTCCCTCCAAAGCGTAAAAGCTTGGGCCTCTGGCCTACTATTCAACAAAGTTTTTAAGGCTCTTTTAAGGAAACAATTTAAACCCAGCTGCGCTTATTGATCAGCCATTTGATTTTGCTTTGTTCGAAGGGACTTGTAATCTTCTTTTAAATGTTTTTTGTTCCTGGCTTTCTTTGATAGCAATTTCTGCCTGAGGCTACTTTAAAAAAAAAAAACACACACACACTTGTCAGGTCTGTGTGAATGACGAGAATAATTTTAAACTGGGTTTTCCCTGGTAGGCCTGGCCCTCACTCCCCTCTCTACATAGAAGCAAATATTGGGGAATTATAAGAATCTTTTTACCGAATTCTGCCAAACCTTAAACCTAGAAAAGGACTCATTTGCCTTCAAGGAGAAAAGGGAGGGCGGGGGCCTACTTCTGTCTACACATTCGATCGGATTTCGTTTTCTCGGGTACACTGTGGAGGGGGCTCAAACCCACCCCACTCCCAAAGCCTCACCTCTGCCCTGAAGCTGGCACGGGTGAGACCAAAACTCCCAGAGCTCTGGCTTGCAGGGCCCGGTCCACGCTCAGGACACAGTACGTGGAGAAAAACTTAGAACTTCTATCTTTTGAAGGTTGGGCTCTGTGAGAGGTGACTTTTATGCCTCCCTGAACTACCACAAAAGAGTGCTTGTTTTATCGCCGCAGCGCGGCCTGAAGAATCGAAACTGTGCTCCTAATTTAACTAATCACTTCTGATATTTCTCAAGCTTATGGAAACCAAAAGCGCTTAGAAGCTGCCCGCTCTTTGATTCTCTTAATGAAACGCACACATGTTATTTTTTGTAATGCAGGCATATGCTTACACATGTATGATCTTTACGAGTTTATTTAGCGAGAAACCAAATATGTGTGGCAAAGCCGGCTTTGCAAGCGGCGCTTTAATTGCCGCTGATGCGTGGTCCGCAGCTCATTACGGCGTGTTTACGGATCCTGCGAGCAAGGGCTTTCCGCCGAGGAGAGGGTAACATATCTTCACTGTTTACAAAAATGACAGTTCCTAACGGGCCCTGTGAGTTTCCACACCACGGGTAAATCCCCTCTGACGTCGCTCTGGGTCCTGTCCCGGCGGCTCGGAGCGCTGGGAAGTAGGTGCAATGCCGGGGAGCCGGGCACACACTGAGCCCATTAGGGACCGGGCTTATTAGATAAGGCTCGGGAGGATGTTTTTCTTGGGCCGCTCACAAACATTTTGAAAGAGTCGGGTTCCAGGTTTGAGGTCCGCTGTTTCTTCCTCTTAAACTACGAGCAGCTGTAGTACATGACCTGCTGCTGCCGGGCCCTGTAATGACTTCCTTCCCTCCTCGCTTCGGGAGCCTCCTCCGGCCTGCGAAGAGAGGGACAAACACTCTAATCCAAGCAAAATGCTGGAGCAGGTTTTGTTGGTTTCAGGGAAGAAACTCAATACAGCTCCAGCGCTGAGCGCAGGCCTCAAATTGGAACCATCTGGGCTGCGGGAGGGCTGAGGCGGCCCCGCCTAGGGCTGCGGCCCTTACACCTGCAGGGGCAGCGGGAGTCACCCAGGAACGAGTCGGGGAAGGCCCGCTGGAGAGGCCACCGTGGCCTTGTCCTCCCCGCAGAACGGCGCATGCACACGCGCGCGGCAGGCTGAAGCAGTCTCCAGGAGTCTGGCAGAGGCCCATTTCCTGGATTTGTCTTTTGAGCAGCCCATGAAGAAAGCCCCGGGAAGCTGTGGCTGGGCGCACCCAGCTCAGCAGTGTGCACAGAGCGAGCGGGGGAGAGGCACGTGGGGAGGGTCACGTGCAGAGGGTCACGTGCACGTGCGGGATGCCCCGTGCTCTTTCTAAATCGGTTTTATTTAGAGGGGTGCTGTTCTCCTTGACTCCGTTCACTTCTCACAGGAGCAAATGTGCCTTAGAGCGTGCTCTGATGTGGAACATGAGGGCTGAGGCCGACTCCCCAAAGGAAATGGCCAATAAAATACACTTCTAAAATCTGTACAGCAAACTCTGTCCGGATTAGCGGTAAGAGGATCGGCCACTTTCAAATCAAAAGGACTAGAAGTTTTGCTGAGTCAAAGACCACGAATCTCACGCCTTTCTTGTAAAACCAGCTTGGCATATATTTTCTGGAAAGAAAACGAGACAGAGAGCAGATTGGAATTACACAAAGTTGTCCCTTTTGCAAGTGTCTTTTCTGAAAGTCGGCGGATGAGGCACGTACCGCTCTGCCCCGGTTGTACAGCGTCTGCTGTGATGAGCACGGCAACTCCAGGGCGCGGTGCTGCGGGCACGGGATCCTCAGCACCGGCAGGGAGCCGCTCAGAGGCCTGAGGCCCGGAGCCGGGAGACGGGACAGGGCCCAGAAAGTGCTGCTCACCCGGGGAAGGCGGTGCTTCAGGGAAACAGGGCAAGGGCCGTGGGCTGCAGTTTCAATTCACTAAATTCTTAGAAGTGTAAATTCTCTTGGTGGTGTCGAGGACCAAATAGAGGGCTTTGCGCTGCCGGGGAGGCCGGCGATTCGCCTCAAGCCCCACCTCGGCCCTTTCCCATTCGCCAGGTGGACTCACTCTCCTCCATCCGCTCCCTGCAGTACTCACGCTGGACTCTCCTATTAAACGTAGTGACTGTTGGAAATGACATCGTAAAGACGATTACACAGGAAACAAAAGTTCTATGTATTTTAAAAAATAGAGAATTTCAGCGAGAATGCACACGAGTCTATGCATTTACATAAATAATTCCCGAAGCGGGGCTGAGGCAGGAGGGTTACAAGTTTGGGCACAGACTGGGCAACTTAGTAACTTATTGAGATCCTGTCTCAAACTTTACAAATTTAAAAAAAAGAAGAAGGTTGAAGATGTAGCTCAGTGCAAAGGCCCTGGGTTGGGTTCGGTTCACAGTGAGTGGAGAGCAGGGATCCTAGGGCCTCTCGTGTTTTGAAAGAGGCCAAGTCCTAGCACGGTGCTAGGCTCTGACAGCTTGTCACCCGTGGGGACACTCCTGGGTGTCCCCGGGGACCAGGCCCAGTCCCCCGCAGCCCCAGAGTGGGGTGCAGACTCCCTGTGCACGCTGCCCGCCTCGAATGTACACGCGGGGACCCAAATCTGCCCTTCCCTCTTGGGGCCGCGTCGCACTCCTGCCCACACACCCAGGTACCCCAGCCTCCTCCCCCGGCCCAGCCTGCGGGGCTCCCCAGCGCGGCCCGGTTTAATGGAGCAGAGCACTTTCCCCGGCTTCCTGAGAGGAGATGAGCGGCCGACTGAGACTGGAAGCGGCCACCGAGGCCCAAAGCCAGACCACATGGAGGGGTGGAGAGTTGGGGCACCCGCCAGAGGGGGTCTCTGCCAGGGAGGCTCTGACATCCAGACCTCTAATAAGAGCTTGGGTTTCTGTTGTGCTGTTTTGTGTTGTTTTGTTTTGTTTTGTTTTGAGACAAGGTCTTGGTACATGGCCCAGGCTGGCCTTCAAGTCATGGCCATCCTCCTGTTTCAGCCTCCTGAGGGCTGGAATGACAGGTGTGTGGCACCAGGCCTGGCTCAAGAGCTTGAGGTTTTGTAGAAGATGGCGTCACTGCCCCATGCACACAGTCCCATGGGAAGGCCTCCCCTCACTGGGTCTCTGAAAAGTCAGGAAGTTTAGAAACTCTGCAGCCTTTCCTCATTATTAGCATTTTTCCGTGCAGGGTTTGATTTTTGCCAGCACAGCCCCTAACTGAATGCACTCACAGTCACAAAGTGCCGAGGTCACCTCGGATGGCTTTGTCGGGAAAGGCCAATCAGTGACGCTCAGTGGGATTGAGGAGGAGGAGGCCACCTGTCTCAGGAAGGCCGGCCTCGGGGAGCAGTAATTCCAGACCCATTTAAGAACTGGGAAAATATTCCAGTTTTTTAAAAATTTTGTTGTTTTGGCCCAAATGGTCCAGAGGTGATGAAGACTGGCTCCTCAGCCAACGCTGCCAACTCTTTGCTGCCTGAAAACCCATGGAAAGGCTTGATTAAAACGAGAAGAAAACTTCCAGCTGCCGCCCGCAGACCGCAGCACCAGGGCGGGCCACACCGTGCCAGGCAGCGGGACGAGTGTGGCATCTTGGCGCCTGCTGAAAGTTCTGCTCCCTTCCTGTTTAATAATTAATTCAGCTCTAAACCCCAAGGACCCGGCTCAGCACCCGCTCCACAAAGCCGTACAGAAACAAAATGCTTCCAGAACTGGAGGGGGACAGGGGAAGAGAGAATCTACCATTTCAAGAAACATCACCGCATGGGGCCGGCAAGCAGGAGGTGGGGTTGGGAGGTGGAAGGAGCCAGGGTGGAGTCTAAATAAAACAAACGCACACAAAAGCAAGGTTATTCGCGGCCACAGCCCCCGCCTGGGAGCGGCACTGCGGCCGGAAGTCAACCCCTCCGGAAGCAGGCCCGGTGCTCACGGCCCCTGGAGACCAAGGGGGTGATGGGCTCAGTCTCCAGCAAGGAGAGACCAGCCTGGCTCTGCCTTCGTGGTGGAAAAGCATCAGACATGGGCGCCATCCGTCCCTATCCCTGCTGGCCACAGCTCTGCCCCCAGCAGAGGGGCTGGAGCGCGCCCTGCTGGGACAGCGGCCCTGGGGGGAACAGGACACACAGGTCCCAAGACAAAGGATGAGGGGGAGGCTTACTGCTCTGTGTGCGAGGGACGGCATGGACACCCAGGTCAGCCCCTGCCCTTCAACGCTCAGCGACGACGAGAGGAAGAGTCTAAAACAGAGACATATAAGGGAGAGTAACTCGGGGGAGTGGGAGGAAACCAAAGGACAGATGTTTGGGGGATGGGGCGGAGTTGACAATGATCCAGAGATGTCATATTCAGGCACCAAGTCCCCAGAACGAACGTAACTCTTCCTCATTGCAGGTGTACACGAATAAAGGGAAAAACAGAGCCGGACGTGGGCGCGGGCTCTGCACCCTGCTCAGCGAGCGCTGTACGCCGTTCACCTTCTCTGCGCCGTGGGAGCCTGCCCGGAGGGGGCGCCTGCCCGGAGAGGGGCGCCCTGTAGATGCTGAAAGCAGCTAGAAGCCTTTGCACCAGTTTATCGAATCTCTTATCACTGAGGAGACAGAGAAGAGGAAGCGTGCTTCCAGGACACAGCCGGCTCCAGCGCGGCCTCCGGTGCAGCAGGACGCCCAAGGGTCCCCGCGATCACCCGAGATGGCCCGCGCCAGCCAGGAGCTGGAGGGTGAGAGGAAATGAGGGCCCAGCTGGCCAAAGAAAACACCAAATCGTATTTACTTTCTTCTCATTATTACAAAGAAGACGTGGCATTGAGTGAGGCCTCGCATAGCCTCTGAGATCATAGTCGGGTGTTTCAAAAAAGACAGCCACATAATTAAATGGTTGGGTCAAATGGATGATGGTCTGGATATTTTTCCTAATCCTTAAAAAGGAATTTTTTAGACACTCTACAATTGTCAGAGGTGTATGGATTTCCTTTATATTTTACGTCAGTCACAAAAGGTTAAACTTCACCTCCTTTCCGTCCAACTGTCATCCCCACTCCGGGCTGCCCTGGGCACCTTGCCGAAGCAGGGACCATTTTCAAACCCAAGGCCTCGCTTCCTTCCAGGCTGACCCCTCAGAACTGTGCTGAACTGAGGTTGGAAACCCGTTTCCAGTTATCACGCAATTTTAAAACCGGGTCTGTGTGTCGTCTCCATTTTTGAGTCAGTGAATGTCTAGCTGGTATCTCTATCTTTTTAATTTCAAGTTTTGATCGTGAGCTAACGTCCCTATGTGTGTGTGTGTGTGTGTTGCAGAGTGCATAATGGTTCATGTCAGTGAGGAACTTCAACTCAAGCAAGTTACCTGGCCTCTCCTGCCTCAGTTTACCCAAGTTGTGAGAAGGGGGTCATCTCATTGTTGTCCCCCAGTGGAGCTGAGGATGTGGTGGCCTGGAGTCCGTGGAACACGGGCACCGAGTGTCCACCCAGTGCTTCCCCAAGTTCATGGCAGCAAGTGGGGTCCTTATTTGGCCACACCCGACCTTTGACCATCGAGGTCACTAAGGAACTCACCTAAGATGAGCTTGCATAATGCCCTGGGGGTCCCTTTCCCCTGTGCCACCCAGGGCTGCTTTATGAGCTCTAAAGTGAATTTCTGCAAAGCCACCACATGTCCAACCCCCAGGGGAGCCTCCTCCTTGGAGTCTGGGCAGCAAGCGCTTCTCCGTTGGTGTTGGTACTGGGAACCGAACCGGGGCTTCCACACTGAGCTATGCCACCAGTCTAGTTCTGTATTTTATTTTAAGACAGAGTCTTGCTAGGTTGCTAAGTTGTCCAGGCTGAGTTCAAACTTCTGATCCTCCTGTTTCAGCCTCCTCTTCAATCCAAGAGTGCCTGGATTACAGGCACGCTCCCCCTGCTCAGCTAGCAAATCCTTCTTTGCAGTAGCAAATTCCTTTGTGGTGAGGGTAAATATTATTATATTTTTTAACAAATCCTGATATTTCTACCAGCCTGTGTTGTAGTGGAAAGAGCACTGGACACAGAATCAGGCAGCCCAGGCGGGTCCAGTACCGCCAGCAGCCCTGCAGCTCACAGGTGGTGCTGACCCCAGGTGGGTGTGGGTGCAGGGAGCAGCCTCGCCTTGCTCGGGGAGGGGAGGGAGCGTGGCACGCCCTCTCACTCACACTCACGGCCTGCGGCAGGCTGGGGCCAGGCTGCCCTGGAGCCAGGCGAGCTCTGCGGGCCATGAGTACGGGCCTGGCCCTCCTCGCTGCAGCCCCGTGCCCCACTCCAGCCCGGCCTCTGTAGCGCAGCAAGGGGAAACAGCGCGATTTAAAGGTTAGCACCGTGGGTACAGATGTGTCCAAAAAGGGAAAGATGTGACCCCATGGTGAAGGGATCTTCTCAAAAGAGTTAAAGACATCGTATTACAGTGATCCACACGCACCCGTGTTTACGGCTGCACAGCTCATAGTCACTAGGTCTTGGAAGTGATCTTTATGTCCATCAGCAGACGCATGGATAGAGATAATGTGGCATTTACACTCCCTGGAGTGCTGCTCTGCCAGAAAGAAGCATAAGCTTGGGTCATGTCTAGGAAAATGGATACAGCTTGAGACCACAATGTTAGGTGACACAAATCAGACACACGAGTTCATCTATTGCACAACTAAGGTTATTTCTCTCATACGAGAAACCCAAACGATAAATAAAAGACATAGAATAGGAAGTGGGGAGATAGACCTTTTGCAAATGGGCCGAGGACTGAGAGATGGAGCGGGGAGGGAAGTAGGCGAAGGGGAAGAGACGAGCCAGCTCCGCCCGTGTAGCAACTTGACACGAAGAATGTGATCATGAGGTACTGCAACCTCGAGCTTATAAGAATAAAAATAAAAATAAGACGTTAGAAGGGTGACCCCCCAAGCCTGCCTCTGGGCAGCCCATGTCTTCACTAGAACAAGTGTATTTTATTCAAATTCACCCCCATGCAGCTAACCTCTCGAGTCAGGAGTTAGTGGGTAGAACAGAGAACCACCAGGAGCAAGTCCAGTCCGCTGTCTGCTTGGCCTGGGCCTCGGGTGGCCAGAGTCCTCCGTGCTTAGGGTTCCAGTGCGAGCTATTGACCCTGGAGCCCCCAGCTTGGGTTCCCTCACCAGAGTCCCCAGGCCGAGGTGCCTGCCACTGAGTTGATGTGCTAGGGCACCGTGAAGGAGCGCCACACAGTTATCTCCCAGAGGTTCTGGAGGCCAGAAGTCCCCGGCCAGGGACAGGCTGTGTGTGTGTGTGTGTGTTCCCTGGAGGCTCCTGCTGGCTGTGGACGGCGCCTTCTCCCTGTGGCTTCTCCCCGCCTTTCCTCTGCACAAGTCTGTGCCCTGACATCCTGATGAAGACACTGGCCACAAGGGCACAGGGGACCTGGGCCCCTCCAATGACCTTGCGTAACCTTTGATATCTCAATAAAGCTCCTGTCTTCAAACACAGTCACGTCCTAAGACACCAGGGGTTGGAAATGGGACGTACGGATTTTGAGGGGACACAAACTCATAAAACCTTCCTTATCAGGAAAAGAGTGGGATGCACTGAGTCTTTCAAAATAACTGAGGCTCGGGTTTGTACACACAGGTGCGTAAGTGAAAGAAAGGGGAAGGCGCCCCATCTAGACACCCGACTCGGAAAGCTTTGGTAACATCACCAGCAAAACTCCTCTAGGACCTCGGCCACGAGGAAGCAGACAGCCGGCCTTGGCCCTAGACTGGTCAGGTCCAGGCCTCAAATGTGTGGCCCGCCTGTTCAGGGGGAGCCCAGCTGTGTCACACAGGCGGATCTGTGCGTGGCTTCCGTGGGAGTCAGTGACTGGTGAATGGGCCGCCCTCCGTGGGAACAGTCCCTTCCCCTGCCCACGATGGCCTTTCTGCTAGGTCACCCTGCCACGGCACAGCAGAGGCTCAGGCTGCTGCCCAGCCAGTCTCTGTCTTACAATTTCTCAACTCAGTAAGTTTATAAGAACATCTCCACTCCTTTCCACCACTTGTCTGATGAGTTCTGAGATTCCCTAAACACATCCGGCCCCAGTGTGCGTGTGAACGGCGTGAACTTCCATTAGATCTCGGTGACCGGGCTACTCGAGCTTTCAAAGGAAATTAAGGTGAAAAAAAAGGCCCGGTATTGGTTATTAACTCCACCTCAGGGTGACTTCTCTTCAGGGGCAATTAAGTAGCAGCTCTGGGCTGTTAAGTTTAGTGGCTCTACTCGGAGGTGGCCCCGGCTTCGCTCCTTCAAGGACAGCGCCGCTCGGCTGGGCTGGGGTTTTACGTGAGGGCGCCCAGGCTGCCGTGGTGAAGCAGGCTTTGTTTGACGCTGTGGATGCCACCACATCGAGGCACTCTGACCTTTCTTCTTTAAGAAACCACTTTTGCTTTACCAGGCAAATGTCCTTGCTGTGGCATCTCCATGGAACTCTGGGGACATCCTGTGGCCAGTGTGGCTCAGGACAGCTGGTCTCTCCCAGCAGCTGTCCCTGGGAATGAAGCAGCAACGTCCCCTGTGAGTCCCAGTTTGTTTTACAAGACTACAGAGGAGCGAAAAGTATGCAAAGGAAACAAACGCACTCATTGCCCCGGTCCTCTCCACGCTGGAAACACCTCTTTGGTGAGGGTTCTGTGGCTGATCGTGGGTGGAGAGGGGTAGCGAGGCCCGGTACCCAGAGCTCTCCTCAAGCGTAGATTGTCCTCTGAGCCGAGTCGGCCCCGCCCTGCCGGCCTACCTGGCTCTCACCATCTGCTCCTCTAATCCGTCGCCTTGGCCCATCTCCGCTTCCTCGCAGGAGCCAGCCTTCTGCCAAGCAGCACCCAGCATGGCTTAACGGGCGAGCAGTGGGTATTCTGGCAGCTTTATGACACAGATCATGCCCCGGTGATGCGCCACAGAAGTCACTTAGTTGTAAATGTGACATCACACTTGAGGGATTCCCTTGGCAAAGCCCCGCGCCCACGTGGAATAAAGGCAAAGAAATGCGACCTGGCGTGAAGCCAGTGCCTGGAGTCGTGGGCCCAGGGGCCAGGAAATCCATGTGCCACCCACGGAGAGTGGTGACGCGGCCCTGTGCTCCGCCAGAGCCGCCAGAGCCACCAGCCGGCTTCAGGGGTGGCGAGCTGGCCAAGGAGTTTATGTTGTTCTTCTGTTTATTAAAAACGGATGGGAGCACTTGACAGAAAAATCAAACTTCTGGTCACAGCTCATTAAGCCGCGCTGTATCTGTCAGGGCTGTGCGTTCCGAGCACCGACGGGCCTCAGAAGGAGATGGCCCCTCGGCCGGATCTGTGCTCACAGGCTGGGTGGGAAAGAGCCGCCAGTCACCTCCGGGGGAGATGGGCTCGCGGGGTACTCCGAACCCCCCTCCACTACCCCATCCTGGCAGAACAAGACCACAGGGTCAAGGAATGTGGCCAGGAGAAAGGGGTCTCCCTGCTTCCTCAGGGCAGGGCTCTGAACACCCCACAGCCCTCCGTCCCAGAGCCGCAGAGGTGTTCAAGGGCACTCGGACCTCAGAGCACATCGTGAGGGCCGTGTGAGCAGCGCGTGTAAATCACTGAGCGGCGCGGCCTGCCCCACAGGCGCCCTGGAGGATTTGCTCTTGGCACTGCTGGCAGCCACAGCGCCTCCCTCACCTTCGGAGAGAGCACGGCCGGCTCTAGCCTGTGCTCATCCGTGCAGCCCGCTCACGCGGGGCAGTGGACGCGGGGCTGAGAGAGCCTGGCGTTTCCCCACCAGGGAGCCTGGCGGCGGGAGCTTTGTACATGTGAGGGAGCAGGGGACTCTGTGCCACATGGCCACCATGATGTGGGGTGCTCTGAGTGCAACCCCGACATGTCCTTGTGCAGGAGATGGGTTCCCAGCATGCCAGGGCCTAGAGGGAGAGGGTCCAGCACAGGACACTCACTGCTTTTCGAGGGGGCCGTTGCCAGTCTTGGGAAGCAGGAGAGCAGGTTGTCACAGGGCAAGGTGTAAGCGGTCAATTCCTTTTCCATTCCTCTGCCCACCGAGGTGGGACATAGCCAGCGGACCTTCACCAGTGTCCCGACGGAGTGCCCTGATCTTGGGTTCTTGGCTCCGCGACTGTGAACTATGTAAGCCTCGTTTCTTCACAAAGCCCTCTGCCTTCTGTTACAGGAACACAGAACGGACTAACACCGGCACAGCGCCACATGAGAGTGGACGTGGTCCTGCCCAGGAGGGCGGGGAAAAGGCTTCCTGAGTGCCGAGGGCTGGGCTGGACTGCACCCAGGGGACAGGTTAGGGTCTGGGGCTGGCAGAGCTGCGCCCAGGCTGGGGACACAGTGGCATTTATACAGGAAGGGACATCAGCAGCCTTCGAAGACTCACTTGGGAAGCCTCTGCATGGGAGGGACAGATGAAAATATTTCAAGGAGGGCGTCACTGGGCACGCTTGTCCTGCGTGGTCCTGCATGGAGAGGGTGTCCAGCTTTGGACATCTAATCACCCTGTGGCTTCTTTCTGTCATAACTGAAACCTGTTTACACCCGTTCTCCCTGGGCCAGAGCATGGGAACCTGGGGACCACGGGCGGCGGCAGCAGCCAGGACTGTAGCCCGCTGTGCGCCGCAGTTCCAACTTTACTGCCATTGCTCATTTGCCCACAGCTTGGCATCATCTGCGTGGCTGAGTTAACCCAGGTGTGAGATGCAGCAGGGACCTGATTCAGTGGGTGGACGTGAAAGGGAGGAGCAGGCTCTGCCGCCGCAGCACCAGGTGCAAATGGACCTTGGAGGAGACCAGGCTGATGCGGGGCAGGCGAGCAGGGACACTCAAGGCCCTTCCCGGCCTACGGTTCCCTCACCAGGAGCCAGACAAACCCTCCAGGTTGTACCAAAATCTCTCAGCCAGCTCCTCAAGCACTCCCTGTAAAAGGAAGCATCCCAGCGTTCTCTCACCTCTATCTCTCCAGAGTTCTACCTTTTATTTTAAAATAGTCTTCCATTTATGGAGAAGTAGTACAGAGAGTTCCCCTGTTCCTTCCTCTACTGCTAAAATCATACGTTACCGTGGTACAATTATCTGAACCAAGATGTAAAAATCAGTACGGTACTATCAGCTAAACTATTGATCATTCTGAGATGACCTGAAATTAATTACAAGGACCCGAGGGGTGGAGGGAAGGAGAAATGGGGAGATTAATCAGTTAACAGCTCTGGCCTGAAAATAACAAAGAACTGTTTCACATTCCCAAACGTGCAGCTCCAGTCTGACCACAGCCGCCCAGAGACTCCATGCCCTGCTCAGAGCTCCAGCCTCCCAGGAGCACCAGGCCCTTCTCGTCTGGAGCTGCGCTTCCAGCCCCAGCTTTGCCTGCTCTTTGTTATCCCACCCCTCTTACTCTAGCTGGGCCGGGGTCCATGCAGTCGGCTCGCGCACTCCTTTCCCAGTTCTTCCTACAAAAAGTCTAAGCACTCTGAGGCAGCAGGATTGCAAGCTCCAGCTCAGGCTGGACAAGTCAGTGACTTGGTGAGAGCCTGTCTCACAACAAGAAAATTAACAAGGACCGGGATGTAGCTCAGTGTGAAGGACCCAAAAATAAAACAATACGCCTGGCTCCAAGTCAGTGGACCTGGCCCCCTCTGCTACCTGGTCCAGCTGCTGGCCGTTGGGGTGTTTGTCCCAGGCCCTGACCCTTTCTGGCTAGCCGGTGTAAGATTCGGCAGACCGCTTCATTTCAGAGACCCCTCGGTCTCAGAGCTGCCATTCAGCACGACAGGCTTCATTCCGTTCAGCCCAGCGCCACTACCGACACTGCATTCAGTTTGAAGGAGGTTTTTCACCCTTGCTCATTGGATGATTCTCTTTAGCCACCAGAAAATGTCATTCTTGGTTCCATCTTGCAACCCGATGGCCTCGCCTGACCCCTGGCCCCATCAAGTGAAAACGCACCGCCCCTTGAGATAGCCAAGCAGAACCTCAGCGCCCCCAGCTTGAGCCCAGCATTCCCGCTGGAGACTCTGGGAGAGATTTGCTGTTCAGCCCCTCCTGGAGCACGGAGAAGTCCAGATGGTCAGCTCCGTGGGGCAGCTGCACATAGGCGGGCCACCGTCTGACTCTGGCTCCGCCATGCCGCTGTCCTTGGAGACCTCAGGGTCACATGAGGACATTCAGAGAGGACTTCCGGGGAGGTCTTACCAAGCGTGGGCTCTTCATCTCCTCCTTCTCCTTCCCCGCCTTCCTCTTCTTCCCTTCCTCTTCGCCTTCCCTTTCTCCTTTTCCCTCTCCTCCTTCTCCTTCCCCTTCTTCTTACAATGCGAGGGATTAAACCTAGGGCCTTTGCACTGGCCGACATGCACAGCCCTGTTTATTTGTTGGTTGGTTTACTTATTTGAGATAGGGTCTCTCTAACTCACTAAATTTCCCAGTCCGAGCTTGAACTCAGGAGCCTCCTGCTCCAGCTTTCCAGAGTGCTGGGATAACAGGCATGCATCGCCATGTCTCGTGACTGCACGCACCTTTCATGATGATAAAAAAATCCCTTGTATCCCTTTAGCAATTTTTCCCAGAAATCTCATTGTTTCTTTTTTTAATCTCACTGTTTTGTTATGAATTTAAAGTTAAAAATGTTATGATCAATTTTATTAAAATTATATCTTAATGTTCATATTTAACAATCTTTAAACATTATGATCTATAAAGTACCGCAGTTGTATCAAGATATAAATGGCATTGTGTGTTTTATCACTGTAAGCTCATAATTCAGGAAAAAGCATGCTGTGTTGATCAATTAATTTTAACATGATATAACGTTTAAGAGGCAGGATCTTAAACCGCATCGTAAAACCACACATTACTATGTGAAGTGGACTAGAAAACCATTTTGTGGCCTTTTATTTAGAAATCTTGCATATTGCCCTTGGAAAATCAACTGGTTTATTTTTATAATTTTCATGTTTTGTCCTCCTCAAAGACACAAAAAGCAAGAAAGAGTTGTGCCTGCCGACGTTTGTAAAAACTTTGCGACCGTCATATTGAAAATGTAGATAGCTTTCCATTTTAAATCTCTGAGAGACGAAAGCCCAGCAGGCTGTACTTTGCCTTCCAAAAGGTGAGGTGGGCAGTTCTGCGACACGGATCCACGCGGCAGGCCACCTTCAGACCTGGGCAGATCGCTGCGGGAGGACTCTCGGGCTCATCATCACTTTGAGGAATTTATGAGCCGTTTCGCAAGATCAGGGTCTCCTATGCTTCTCTTTCCATCCAAATGATCAAATGTGAGCTTAAACCACACAACGCATAACTACCAACAAAGGCTAAATTCAACTGCAGAGTGATGGAGACCCCGAGCAGGAGGAAGTACCCACGAGGGCGCTCACCGCCTGAGTCCTTAGCCAGTCTGTCTTTCGGCCCATTTTCTGCCAGTGCTCAGTACTGGAGACTGAGTAACTGGTATCAAAAACAGTTTATTTGGCTCCCGGTCCACAGTCTGGGTTGTGCAAGAGCACAGCGCCAGCAACTGCTGCGGGCCTTCTTGCTGCGCCCCAACAGGGCTGCGGGCTTCTCCTGGAGGCGCAGCATCCTGGCTGGGTCCCTCCTCCTCTTCTTGTAAAGTCACAGCCCCATCCCATCACGAACCCCCCCGTTGGGTCATGAGCCCACCCTGACAGCCGCCTCCCCAAGGCCCCACCTCCAGACCCCAAAGCGGGACTAAATTTCCATCCTCTTCACACCTTGCAATGGGCATTAAGTGTTGGTGTGGACCCTCCACCCACGGCGATGCCCGTGCAACCCCAAGCCATCTCTGGGCGCACTCCCCACAGAACTATTGGAGGACTCACAAACTGTTCGGGGAGCACTTGCCAAGAGTTGTTTCATCATTAAGTCCATTAAACAATGTGACATTTCACACCCTATACCAGGGAAAGGACCACGAGCAGGGGACTTCTGGACAGTCAGGGAAAGGAAGCGGGGGAAGCAGGGGAGAGGGCTCCTGCCAATTCCATCGCTTTTCAGCCTTTTCTCCCCCACAGATCCTGTGTCTGGACATCCTGATCCCCCAAGTCCACAAGAGTTTCCTACAAAAACTCTCCAACAGCTTGCTGCACACAAAAGGACAGATGGAGCAGAAAGAGAACAGAGAAAGCTAAGTACTCAGGAAAAATATTACTGCATTCTCTATTCTAGAGAAGAAGAAACCCACCCCACTTCACCTGATAGGAAAGTCTCGGTGTGCGCGTGGCCGGAGGCACGGACCCTGAACCAGCCATCGTCATAGACGCCGTGCCGCCGCGGTGAGAGGAACAAGAGCTCTGCATTTTGATTTTACATTTTCTTTAATTTTGTCCCCACAAAAACCTGTGTCAGTTCTGGTTTTCTCATTCTAAAGATACAGGCAAATAGTTGAATTTCCAGGTCTTACTATGAGCAGATTGTCCAAACTACCTGGTAGGTTGGCATGTGATAGAACTTACAGAAAAAAATATGATTTTTCCTTTAGAAGGGTTAACCTCCACCTTCTGGGAAGAGGAAACAAACGGGAAAACACCTGCTTCGGAAAACTTTGGATGAAGACATTCCCACGTTGTCCACTGGCTAATCCTGAATACAAGGGTGACCCGGGACCTCAGGTCTGACAGTCAAGTCCCGCCCTGTGTTTGAGCAGAGGCTGGGATGGGTGTTGGAAGACAAGTCACGGGTCGGTTCAGGAGAGGGTGGATCTGAACCCCCAGCCCCGCCTGGGCTCCGCTCTGCCCCCCAGCACGCATCCATCCCTGTGGGTTTGCAGAAGGACCAGAGCTGGCCTCCTTAGTACAGAGAACTAGAAAGATGGGCTGCCACCTTCCGGGGATGTCAGTGACAGATTTGGGGCTGCAAATGCTGACAGGGCAGGGAAGAATACCCAGGCTGAGTATTTCTTTTTGAAACAATTTTCACTTTTAATTATGGAAATACAAAGTGTATACAAAAGTAGAAGCCGCAAAGCGATGAGTTCCCACATACCCATCAGCCAGCTAAAAGAACGGATTATCTAGGAGGCCCAGCACCTGTATCTCACTCATTCACCACCGCCCCCAGCCTGCACCGGATTGTTTAAATCATGGCCAAAAAAAACCCCCAGAAACACCCCACATACCGTAAAAGTCACCATTCTAACCTTTGCCAGTGCACAGGGCCATCATGTCGCCTGCAGGCGAGCCGCTCCTTGACAGCCCGGCACCCCTCTGGGCAGCACCCCACCGCTGCCCCTCTCTGTTCACCCTCGAGACCGCAAGTGGAATCATGGAATCAGCCCTTTTGCGGCTGCTTTGTTTCATGCAGCTTGCTAAGGCAAACTCGAGGTTTACCTGGGTATAACTCGAAGGCTCGCTCCTGCTGTGGCTTCTGTCAGCTGTCGTCTTTTCAGTGCCTGAATCGTGTTTCTCCGCACACGTGGACTCACTTTCTTCCTCCATCTGTCGATGGACCCTTGGTGGCGCCCTGCCGTGCCTGTGGGTGTACAAATCGCCTCTTTGAGACCCTGTCCTCAGCTCCTTGAGCACACGCCAGGAGTGGACGGTCGGGTCACAGGGTGGATGTATTCTGAGTTTCCCATCGTTTCTCCATAATGACCGAGCCATTTTTAGATTCCCACACGAAGTTTGCAGGATTTTGATTTTTCCACCCCCTTGCCAATATTTATTGTTTATTTTTATTTTTATTTCTTTCTTTCCTTCCTTCCTTCAGTCTACCCTTCATCCTTCCGCCCCTCCTTCTTTGTCTCTTTCCTTCCTTCTTCCCTTCTGTGGACAGCGGCCGTCCTTGCGGTGAGGTGGCCTCCCACCACGGTTTCATTTGCACTGCCCTCGTGAGGTCCAGCGGCCTTCTGCGGCTTTCTGGCCATGTGAGTACTTTCTTTGGAGAAATGTCTGCTTGGGTTGTTCGCCTGTTTTATCAGTTGAGCTTTCCGGGCCTTGGTTACTGGGTGGTGGGAGTTCTTTACAGGGTTCTGCTTCTTTCCCGCTTCCCAGACAAAGGGTTTGCAAATATTTTCTCATCCCTACAGTTGCGTTTTACCCTGCTGACTAGTTGACTCTTTATCCTTATGTGTCCTTCTTTGCTTCTTGTGACAGTTTGTCACATAAATCTTTTTGCCTAAGTCCAGCCACTCCCGCTCTCTTTCGGTCACTACTCACACGGGACTGGTGTCTTCCATCGTTCACGTTCAGCTTATGCGGGTCCTGCAATCTCAAATCCATCTCTGTAGGCAACGCAGAGTTGAATTCTCTTAAAAAATTCATTGAGCCACTCTGTCTTTTGATTGGAGCAATTAATTCATCTACATTAAAAGAAATGCTGATTGGAAACAACTATTTCCCTTTGGCTAATTATTTTCTGTCTGCCACACTATCCTGCCCTTTTCCCTTCTCTTGCTGCTTTTGCGTTTTGTTGATCTTTTACAGAGACATGCTTTGATCGCTTCTTCATTTTCCTGTGTTCACCATATATATTTTCTTTGTGGTTACCATGGGGATCACATAAAACATAGTTTTAACGTCTGTTGTAACCTGATAGTTTCAACTGCAAACAAAAACTAAATCATACATTTTTATGTTCCTGACCTCACAAATTATGATTTTTAATCTATCAACATAATTTTATATCATTTTAGTCACTTTTAAATTACAGAAGTAAAATGACTTACTTCCCACGATGACACGGCATCGTAGTGTTCTGTATTTGCCTTCATCGTATCTCCTCTATGCGCGAGCTTCTCTGCTGCTGTCCAGTGGCCTTCCATTTCCCCAGGGACCTCTTTTGGCAAGCATTTCTTTCAAGGCAGATTTAGTGGTGATGAACTACCCGGCTCCCATTTATCTGGAAAAGTCCTAATTTCTCTTTCACATTTACTGGAGAACTTTGTAAGCTGTAGTATTCTTGGCTGGCAGATTTTTTTTTCTTTTGGCCTTTTGAGTATATCATCTCTCTTCCTGCTAGTTTCTAAAGTTTCCCTCCTAAGAAACCTGCTGATAATTTTATGGAAGATCCCCTGTGCATAACAGACCACTTTTCTCTTGCTACTTGCGAGATTCCCTTTGTCTTGGTTTATTTGACCATTTGATTAGAATGTATTTGGGAGTGGGCTTCTTTTGGGTCGTCCAGTTTGGATTCCTTTGAGCTTCTTGAATCTGGATGTCCTTTTCTCCCCTTAAGGTATGAGAAGTTTTATCCATCGTTTCTTTAAATAAACTCTCTGCTCACCTCTCTCTTCTCCTTCTGGAACTCCCCTGATGCATGTGTGGCTGATGGAGTCCCACAAGTCCTGCAGCTCTCTCTACATTTTTTTCTTCTCTCTTTTCCTCCTCCTCTGTATCATCTCTTTCTTCTTTTTCTTACTTCAATCTTTTGATTGAATCATTTCAAGTAGCCTATCTTCAAGTTCATTCATTCTGGGTTTTTTTTGTTTTGTTTTTATTTTTGTTTTTGTTTTTTGGGCACTGAAAATCACTCTGCAAACCTCAAACTTTCTGGGCAGGCGCCATGCCATTGCGCTGTATCCCCAGCCTGAGTTCATTCATTCTTTCCTCTGCTTGATCAAGCTTGCTGTTGTCTTCCAGGGGAGAATTTTTCAATTCAGCTTTTTATTTTTTGGTTTCAAAATGTCTGTTTAGTTCTTCACTGTTTCTACTTCTTTCTTGGTATTCTCATTCTGTTTATACATCACTCCTCTGATTCTGGTTAGTGGTTTATCTGTGGTCCTTTTCAGTTCATTGAGCATCTCTATGATGGTTATTTTGAATTCTTTTTCTGTGATTCATATTCCTCCCCTTTCTTAAAGTCAGTTTCCAGGGATTTAATATGTTCTTTGATTACAGAATGTCTCACTATTTCTATGTGGGTTTTTTTTTTTAATCTCTCCCACTGGGTCTTGACATTTAAAACATCAGCCACCTCTCCAGTTCACATAGTGAGGTCCTGCATGGCCAGCCCATCACCTGTCAGCTCGGGTGGAGGCTCTGGACACCTCTCAGGACTTTTGGGGCTGTGTTATCTCTGGGCCAGTGCACCTGCATGATCTCCTACTTGAGCGAGTTTGCTGGTTTCTTTGTGGGAGCCCTGCTGCTGAACTGTGGTCACCACCTGGATCCCGACAACTCAGAGGCCAGTCCCTGGGGCAGCCCCTGGAAGTGCTTTCCCCCCAGGAAGCACCGGCAGCTGAGCGTTTCCTCCGACGAGTGCATGCCACACGTTCCCCTCCCGGGCTTTGCAGCAGGTCAGTGTTCCCAAGCGGGAGGGAGCCTCCGGCCTTTCATCCTGCCGCTTTTCCACACTGGATTATTTGTAAACAAACGCCAGACTGTGTATAATCTCACCCTTAAACATGACCAAACGCATCCCTAAAAGATCCTATTACTAAATGTAACATAACTCACAAGATTAATTTATACAACAAAATTTCAACTGCCATTAATATTCTCTACATGGTCTCATCTTTTATTAAAGCTTATTTTGCTCAAATCCAAATCTAAACGAGACGAGTTGCACTTAGCTGACTTTGTCTCTCAGATCTCTCCGTTTATTGACTCCCCTGTGTCTTTTTTCCCCTTTGCACTTGATTGAGGAAATCAGGTTGTTTGCTGCATGGAATTTCCCGCACTCTGGGTTTCCAGTGCATTCTCCTGATCCCTTTGACGTGTCCCCTGTATTTCCTGATTTAGAGGCTTGATGAGATTCCAATTTGTGTTTTGTGCTTCCTATTCTATCTCATCAGGAAGTCATAATATCTGCTGACTCTGGTTTTCATAATGTTACATTTGAGACATGGATTTGGGCATTGTCAGGAAGACATGACCGTTATAGCATTCCTCACCAGCTAACGCTTAATGGTTTAGCCGTCATTAATGATCATTAGCTGGACTCATTTTTATGAGGGACTT
>RJWM01013235.1:0-54061 GCA_004363535.1 Dasyprocta punctata | reverse complement strand
CATATACGTGGCATTAGCCTATTGGGTTTAGATAATGTATATAAGGGCGTCACTCAGCCGGAGTGACGGAGACGACCCACAGGGAGCCGTACCTGACGGCCGCATAGAGGTGGTCCCCCGCGCGGCACCCCAGCCCCGCGAGAGTCTGTAACTGATGGTGATGTCTTGGCCCCAGTAAAGGTTTGTGCTCACGACTGGCACGTGTGTCTCAGGATCCGCTTTCGTTATTGCCTGTGTCTGTCTTTTCTCCCCCTCTCCCTCCCATCGCCGGCCGGGGATCGGAGATCGAGAAAGGCGTTCACAGACAAATATTAAGACATTAATTAACAAGAAAAGTATCAGTAATACACACATTATATACTATAACAAATAGACCGTATAATTCAAGACATCAATAAGGTAAACTATGTTCAGATTAAAACCATGCATAAACTATGTGTGATATTGATTTTTATAAATTTACCTACAGAAATTTCAAAACTTTTTTTATAACAAAATGTTGAAAATTAATTTATAAGATGACACATTCACTCCAAAGATTCTTAATCATTTTCAAATAAGAGGTATCCTTCTTTTATTTCCCAGGAAATAAATAAAAACTTGGAAGACCAATCTGGAGAGGCTTCAACAGATATTCCCTCATTATATCATCACCTATCATAGACATTTCCTGCATAAACTTGGTGGTGAGAGATTTGACTAAATCATTCCAAATGAAGCATTCCCTGCCTTCAATTTCAAATCTGTATCTTCTTTGTATCTTGTCAATCTTGTATCTGTCATCTTCAATAATAAAAAATACAAAAATACATATGCAATACCAATAAATGAAATAAACCAAACTGCTACAAAGTAAAATGGATTCATTACTGTCTATTTCCAGGATACTTCCAGACAAATGAAAATTACTTGCTAGGTTTATAGGAAATAAGCCTGGCATAAACAAGTAACATTCCTTGTAGCTTTAGATATGCCTAGGAAACAGGTTTATCAGTTAAATAAATTTGGATCTTAATCCTCAGTTATCTTCAGTGAAGCTTCTAAAATATGATCGTAAATAGTTATTGAAGTTTTTATGATTACATGATTTGTAACTCTTTGAATAGGAGAACCGTTTCTGACTTATTCACAAATTTACTCCTTATACCAAGCACAGTATTTGAAACAGACTAAAAATCAGTACACAGGATACAAAATCTTTATTTAAAAAGGAATAGTAGCTTTTCTCTACACCTATAATGAACTAGTTAAGAAACCAGAAAAGCAATTCCATTCTCAATAGTTTAAAAACACACTCAAAAAAAAAAAAAAAAAACCTGAGATATCAACCTAGTCAAAGTAGTGAGAGATCTTTTTGTTGAAATTGGAGAACACCAAAGAAAGAAATTGAAGAAGTAACTAGAAAATGGATTTGGCAGAGGTAATATTGCTAAAATGGTCATATTACTAAAAGCATACTACAAATCCAATGCCATCCTAATCAAAATCCAGTGACATTCTTTTCAGAACTAGCAAAAAAAATACTAAAATTTATATGGAAGTACAAAACCCATAAGAGACACAGCAATTCTAACAAGAACAGCAAAAATATTAGCAATAAAAACAACAAGAAAATCAAGCCAAGAGGCATCACAATACCTGATTTGAAATTATACTACAAAGTCACAGTGACAAAAACAGTATGATACTGTACTTATACCAAATAAACACATGAATCAATAGAATAGCTGGCACAGAAGCAAATCCAGGCAATTACAACTATGTATTTCTTGACAAATGATCCAAAAATACACATTGGAGAAAAGCCAACCTCTAGAACAAATGGTACTGGGTAACTGAACACCCATATACAGAAGATTGAAATTAGATGTTAATCTCTTACATTGTATATAAAAATCAGTTTAAGATGGAGTTTTAGTTCTAAATACAATTGAAGATGCTTAATATCATAGGGGGACCACTTAAAGCCATAGTTACAGCCAAAGACTTTCTTAATAAGATTTCAATACCATAGAAAATAATAGCACTAGTGAGCAAAATGGACTATTTCCAATTAAAAGATTTCTTCATAGCAAAGGATTAAAACCAGCAGAATGAAAGCTCAGGATAAACGATAGGAGAAAATGTTTGCTAAATATTCTACTAAGAGACGACAAATATGTGATCAGTATAAGGAACTCATGAAACAATACCAGAAATTCAATAGCCCCATCTGAAAGTGGGCAAATGAATTGTGCACTTTTCAAAGGAAGTATAAATGGCCAACACATACATAAAAAGTTCAACATTATTAACCATTATAGAAATACAATGAGAAGAAAATCAGTGTTCCATTTCACTCCAGGAAGAATGACAGTCATCTAGAATATGAAAAGCAATAAATGTTGGCAAGGGTGCAGCGGAAAAGGAATGCTTCTACACTGTTGGAGGGAATATAAATTAATACAGTCACTATGTTGCAATCAGTATGGAGGTTCCTGAAAAAACTAAAAATAGAATTACCATATTCTCCTACCATTGCACTCCTTGTATATGACTGATGGAATTAAAGTCAGTGTATTATAGGGATAGCTGAACACCTGTGTTTATTGTGGTATAAATCACAATACCAACATATGGAACTAGTCTAGTGTCAATCAATAGATGAATGGATAATATACATACTACATATATATCACATGCATATTGCATATATATGTATTATATATTACATATATATTCTACATATAGTATGCACATCATATATCACATATATTGTATGTATGATATACATATTTTATATACACATATATTAAAATAAATTGTTAGCTGTAAAGAAGAACAAAATTATGTCATTCACAGAAAAAGGCAATTAGAGATCAAATTAAAAAAAATCAGAAAGGCAAGTATTATCTTTTTATATAAAATATGAAGATGAAAACATAGAAATAGAAGGGAAGCTATTATTAGGCAAGAGGAAGGGGATAAGAGGGAGAGTAGAAGGGACGTAAGGCAGGTAATGGAGGGATAGACTAAAAGAAATATTATCCATATCATTAAGAGATGACATGAAAGTATTGAGATGGAAAGGTATTCACATACTCCACTAAATGAAGCAGCAGATTATGAAACTGTATATATGGTATTGTACACTTTTTATTTTAAAAAATTTGTTTAATCATAAACATAACAAGAAATTGTCTAGATTGTTCATTTAACCCTTTTGGTATATCTCAGGGAGTAAGATGCTGAAAAATTTTTTGTTTTTGTTTAAATGTATTTACTTGTTTATTATAAAGTATTTCTATGCAAAGAAAATTAATAATTGCTATAAATATGTGAAATAGTATATTAATTAGCCTGATTGTTGTAACAATTTTGCAAGTATATTTGCCTCATGTCATCTTGTAGGCCTTATGTATCTCACTTTGCAAGTTGTACTCAAGAAAGGAAAGAGAAAAAAATCAGTTTTTGTGTTAAATAAGTGAAATAAAGCCAGATTATAGACTTATTCTAATTTTTATACCAGTTTTTTGCTTTTACAAATGCCTTCTATATTTTGAAAGTATCTGAGATCAGTTGTCTAACCTCTATGTTCATTGAGGTCTCTCCTGAATGGAAAACTTGACTTTCACTCTAAAATCTGTACCAGTCATATCCAAGACTAGCTGCAAATTCTCACCAGTTTCTATGTCATTATTTAGGCTAGGATTTGAATAGCTAAAGCTTTTGTGCAAGTATAGTTTATAATGTATTTTCTTTGTAAAACCATTTCTCTGTAAGAGTAAAATAGTGAATATATACATTATCTGTATCACACATTCATAAATATCAGTGTTATAACACCAAAACTCATGTTGGGTTTAATAACTCCATGTGGCAGTGTTAACACAGAGGGGCCCTAGAATTTGACTAAGCCACTGTGCAATGACTTCATGAGTGCATTAAGGATGCAGTCAAGAGATTGGATTAGGTAACTCCAAACTGAGTTGGATTTTATGGAAGAGAGTTGGAACTTGTGTAACAGTATTAGTTACTAAGGAGACAGGTTGTTACAAAGCAGCTTTGCCCCTGAAGTTGTGCCATCTTTCTGTGTGATCACTTAACACTCTTCCCATGTTCCCACCATATGATGCCACTTGCTATTATGTGGTAAGAGGTCCTCACCAGATACAGACACCAGATTTGTAACTTCCCCACTTTCAGACCTGTGAGATAAATAAACAATTTTTAATAACTTACCCATTCTGAGATATTTTGTTATAGTTACACAAAGTGAACTAAGACACTCAATATTTTCCTATTCATTGCACAATTGTACAAAGAACAGAAACCATGAATCAGTACTTTGACTTTAAGCTGAGGGAAGGTTTAAAATGAAGCTCTTCGATTTCATGATTTTTTGTTGTTCAAGATATAAAATGTAATGTGGCTACAAAGATTACACATTTTTTATTCTGCATAATTTCTTTAATTTTGATACTAAAATGCACACTCGTCCTAAATGTTTAATTCATAATATAAATATTCATAAGGGATGTGCATACAATGAAACAGTAGTATTTTAGAAAAAAATTATAAACATTTACTGGAAAGGATAATTTAGTAAAATGATGAATGATGAGCACACTAACTATGCTGGGTTAAATACAATTCTTGAAGTATATTCCGAACTTTTTAAATTATCTTTCTTTGAACAGATTTAACGTCAATTTTCAAAATGATAGTATGGAGGGGGACTTTTTAGTATTAATCAACTTTACTCTTAATGAGATTTACAAATAAGTACTAGGATCCAGAAATCATATAGAGTACGAAGAAGAGGAGGAAAGGTTTTTAGTTTACAAAACCTTTATGTCTTTTACACTCATAAACTTTTCTGATGATTTAATCAATATTCTTAACCAAAGAAGAGACAAAAGGACAAAGGCAAAGTTAAACACAAAGTTTCTGCACTAATATGCTATTGGGTTCCAGACTAAGAGAGTAATAGTTTATAGATTTAAAATAATAAGTATGTTTTTATAGCTATAATACTTACATAATAAAACATATAGTGTAGTATGTTGCTCAAATAGCTACAAAACTGAATATTGTCTTATATAGAGTGTCATATTCTCCCTCTATTTAGAAACTGACTTCATATAGTAAAACCTATCCTTTTATTAATACAGCTTTTTATTTGTTTCTTAAGATGTAATTAATTTTTATGCTTCACTAATAAAGAGAAGGAGACAGAGATTAAACATTTAGTACTTACTGCTAATATCACTTCTTGGAATTATCTTCTGAAATTTCCTCTCATTGAATGTGAGCCAGGCATACTGACTCGCTCCTAACTCACAGTATGGTAAAAATATTGACTTGTCATTCATGAAATGAGGTTGCACCAAAACTATAGCTTGTGACTCACTAACTCCTTTTTTCTTTGGTTGGCTCATTGCCCAAAAGGAAGCAGCTTGCCAGGTTGTGAACTTCTCTAAGTAGAAGACTTGAACACATATTCAGAGGAAATCAGAGCACATCCATAGCCCAACATTCCACAAGAAACTGAGGACTCCAGTGCTCTGAGACACCAAGTTTGTAGCTCTTTTAGAGACTTTGATTCCTAAGAATATGGTTTAGTCTGGATGGAGTTTCTAACCTACATTTTTATTTTATACAAATGACTCCAGTGCATGTGAAATACAAAAGCACTGTTGAATTTTTTCTGTCACATTTGCTCAGTTCCATATACCTTTGACTTGAAATGTAAATGTTGAGAAAACTCAAAACAAATACAAGTATGACATTTAATATCAACAGTGCAAAATACTCAACCACTTCATATTTTCTAATACATCTTTATTGTTTTCTTTTCTCTCTCTCTCTCTTTTTTTTTTCTTTGTCTTTTTTAGACAGGGTCTCACTATGAAGTTCAGGTTGACCTGGAGCTGACTTAAAAGCCCAGACTGATCTCAAACTCACAATGGTCCTCCTGCCTCAGCCTCCTGAGTGTTGGGATTACAGGCATGTGTCACCACACTGAGCAATGTTTTCTTGAAAAATCTCAAAGATTTTTTTTTCAGACAGATATACACTAAGGAGAATTATACATATAACGAATGACTCATACAGGTACCTGCTTAAGAATAAAATATGAATTTATATATTTTGACATGTAGTTATATATAATGAAAACTAATTTTTTTTCAACTAACATTATTGTCATTGTAATAGAGGCTTGTAAAGCCCTAATAAAATGATACTGATGGAAATGGGAACGTATGCTAAACTTATTTGTGTTGGTTAGGGTTTTCTACAGGGTATATATATATATATTTGCTTGGTTGGCTTACAGTATCAGAGGCTGGAGAGTACCCAAAGGGCCATGGGCTTCCTGGAGGACCTGTAACTACTCAGTTCAACATGCTGAAAGCCACAGAACAAGAGGAATCAAGGGTGTTGCCCCAGCGTGAGACTGAAGACCTGAAAGCTTCCCGGAGACTCTGGAATGAAATCTACACTGAAAGACTGAAGAAACTGGAGTCTGATATTCACAGGCAATGGTAGCAGAAAATGATGGACCTGATCAGCAGAATGGGGCTTTTGAAAAGCATACCAACTTCCTCCTTCCTTCTCTTCATTCCATCCAGGTTACAAGCCTATTGAGTGGTTCATCCACAATAGAAGAGTCTCTCTACCGCCAGTTTGCTGATCATCTCGGGAAACCCCTCACAGATGCTTACAAAAGTGTGCTTTACTACTCTGCTATGTATTTCTTAGTCCAGTCAAGTTGACATATCAGAATTAAGAGTCACTCTATCATTTTACGGGTCGTTAAATTTGAAATTGAGGTTGACTATATGAAACTTAAGACAAAAGAGAAGTAGATAATTTTTAAAAATGATAAAAGTAAAAAAATGGAAAAATTGTTGTAATAAATTATTTAAAAGGGAATAAATTGATTATATAATATTATATATTAATGGTATAATTTAGAAAAATTATGTTAAGATTTTGTAAAACTTTGTGGTTCGGTTATTTCTCCAATCTTGCTAATTTGCATAGTCTTTATGGTAAATACTGATCTACTTCTGAGTTAGAATTTGTCATGCACTTTATATGTTCATTCTCAAATATACAGAATTAGAAGATTTATGGTGATGGAAGTACAGTTTAATAATGCATTACTGATGTGAAGTATAAATATAAATATGTATCATAATATTTAGAATTATAGAAACCACTATTTTTAGAATGCTAGTTGTTAAGAAAAATAGGAAGTGACAGAATAAGAAAATACATGTAAAATCTAAAGAAAAAGAAAACAAATTTATCTCTTATTATGTTTTTTATATTATTATTTGAAAACCACAATAAAAAGATTCTGCTCCATTTTCTTATCATAGTCTTAGCATCTTTAGAGAGTCTTGTATCGAGAGGTCAATGAAGGATAGAGAGTATATCTATAACATGATGTTACTGATCTTGTAAAAAAAACATTTCAAAATTCAGATATGCAGATGACTTTTTTCTCTCAAAATGTGTGCAAATGATGTTACTATTTGTAGAGACATATATTTTGAATTTCTTTTCAAAGCTCTTATTCTTTTGAATTTCCTAACTTTTGGTCAATAATTAGGCTTGAGGGTAGATTTTAAATTAGGTAAATTCCAAATGCTGTTTTGAGCACAGAGAATAGTGTGGGTCAACAAGTTTGTTAGTACAATTTGTGGTCAAAGAAATGACATGTGAAAACGTGGTTATACAACTCTTTTTTTCATTTTCTTTATGCATTGCTTCTAAAAGCTTGTATTTTGAAAAGAAAGGAAAACAAAACACCCCAGAATTTTCAAATATTTCAGCAAATCTTTGTTCTCCCAAAACAATCATTTCAAAGGACAAAATTCATTTTTTTTGTAACTTCTCCTTTTGATTTTAAATTATTCTTACCAAGAACTAGCATGAATATCTTGCACATATGATAAAATAAATTTATCTTTAAACGAAGAACAAGGTCATTGTATATTTAACCCAGGATGAGTTAGGTTTATAAGATTTAAAAATATAAAAACAAAATATAGTTAATTCTTTATTTGAAATACATATTAATTGAGTAAACAATTGCTAAGTAATTCATTAGTGCACATCTTTTGTTTGGTACATAGTTAAAAGAAAAAAATGTGACAATATTTGTGGTCTTAGTTTACAGTTCAGAGGAAAAAGCTAAAATAGCAAAAATTTTATAAAATGGGAAAATTACAAACAGATCAGTATAAGAATGAACATAGCGAGTTAAAATTTTTAAAATGATCAGAGTAGGCCTCATTGTAAAAGAGACATGTGAGAAGAAATGTGGAAGTGAAAGTCCATGAGAGATATTTCTCAGAAACACATTCAAGTAAGGAAAAGCCAGTCTCAAATCCCTGAGGCAGAAGAAAGTCTTTCATGATGAAGAACACAGAAAAGGAGACATCTGCAGCTGAAGATGAGTGTATAATAGGAAAAGTCATACAATATAAAGATATTTGGTTTTTAACTTTTTGAAGGTTGATTCAAAGTAAAGGAGGTTCAGCACCTAATTTACAATTTATTTATTACAGTATTGGAGTGCTGATCTGAACATAGATCATAGGCAAATATGTTTAGAGTCAGTGAGAACAGTTAATTATTTATGTAAAAAATGATGATGACTTAGATGAAGATAGGTAGCATTGAAGTGCTGAAAAATATTCATTAAAATATTACTTTGAGAATCACTGGAACATAGACAATGAAACCCAGAATATTTGATAAAATCAAGAAAGTTTGTAGTGAAGGTAGGAAAGAAGGTGCTAGGATTTAGCCTTGAGGCACTGAAAAGCCTAACCCAAAGTCGGAATGAAGTGATTGCAACAGTGAGGGCTGAGAAAGTTAGGAGATACGAGAGTTTAGCAGGCCAATGGTGTTGTCCTGAAAGTTAAGTAGAGGGGATCAAGCAGGAGAGTTTAAGGTTCTGATGATTTATTCAGTTTTTCCAAGTGATTCTATAAGTTATACTGATACTCTTTTCCACTTTCAGAACAATTTATTGTTTGGATATCAAATTATATAATCTCCTTTTTAGAACTCAATAGAGAAAAAGTTGACCAGTAGATTAAGCAATTTGGAGAATGTGTTGTGATATTTACTGGAACAATTTAGATACTACCAGGATATACACCTGATTCAAAAGATTTTAAGAGAAATTGTGATTTGAGAAATTGGATGTGACAGGAATAAATTCTTTTTAAATAACAGAAGCAATAGCATGACTAATACTTCTTAGAGAATGAGTAATTGATGCTATAGGGAAGAATAGAAAAAGTTTGGTGGGAGATGTTAGGAAGACTGAGGGAAAGAATAGGCTATTTAATAAATAAAAGGACTGACATATACAGGAATACAAATAGTTCACCTGTAGGAAGACAGAAGACAGAGGATGAGGAAGGAGATCTTGATACAAATGTAAATAATGTGGCGGTATTCTATGAGTATTTGTTCTGACTGTCTCCCCCCCAACATTTTTTCAGTGAAACTAGAAATTAAATCTGCTATTGAGGGAGAGGGGAGAGAATGAGTTGTTGTTTGGGGTACAGAGTATGAAATGTCTTGTACAGCTGAGGTTGGCAAGATATGCTCCAGAAGCCAACTATCGATTTCAAGATTTACTAAAATTTATCCATAGGTTTACACACTGTATATAGCTTTTAAATATTATAATGGCAGAGTTAAGGAATTTCAACAGGGACTATATGACCTAAAAAATCTTTATTATCTGGCTTTTGAAGAAGAAAGCATTTGTCAGTTTTTGCTCTAGAATATGGAAAGAGTAAAAGAAAAAGGCATATAGTATAACTGGTCATCAGAATTGTAACTTACTTAGGATTCAAGACATATACATATATATATATATAATATATATATATATATTATATATATATATATATATAAAGTAAAACCACTGGTGTAGTTTTTGCTCACCACATGCACTTCCAGGTACTCATGTGGAGTAAGTCACAAGTTAGACTCATGTTTTTGAGTTGGAACAGACACATGATACAGGCATGTGAGTATAGATTATATGTAAGGGAATTATTATAATCACTGACTATAACATTCTTGCTGGGTAAGGTGAAAAGAAAGCAACCAACGAGAAAAGGCTAAACACAAAATAAGCTAGAGATCTCAGTGAAATGTAAAGATTCTTAGAGCCCAGGGAAAAAGAGTTGGCTTGAGAAATGGGAACTAGTGGGATGCATGGAACTATAACATTAAATGAGTTGTAGATAATGAAAATAAGAGGTTCTAGGTCATGAACATAGGGAAGAATAGGTGAGAAAAATGAAGGTTTAAATAATTGAAGAATTCATAGAATAATGCAGAGAATGTGCCTTTCATGAAATAAGAGAGTTTAAGGAGATTAAGCTTTATGGCTTGTATTGAGATCACCCCTCAAAGACTTATATATTCACAGGGTTCTTATGTAGGGATTTTTGGAAGTGGTTGGAAATACGGGGGTTCAAGGTTGTGTCTGTGTGTGTGTGTGTGTGTGTGTGTGTGTGTGTGTGATACTAAATTAGTTCACTAATTTGTTATCATAGTTCTGGGTGTGGATAATGAGAAGTTCCAACATGAGTGTTTGTGGCACACCAAAAAGTTTTGTAGTTCAGATGAGATAAAAGGGAAAGGAATCTGAATGGCATGAAAGGGAAAGGAAGGCTTGCTGCTGCTGCTGTTGCTTTTTGACTTTCTCCTCGCCCACGCTCCTCTGCCATGCTGCCTTGTCTTGGAGCCAGCTGACTGTGAACTGAAACATGTACAAACTGTGAGCTAAAATAAATTTTCTCTCCTTTAACTTCAGGCGCTGGAGATTTTGTCTCAGCAATGAGAAAGTAAGGCATTAAGTAACTGAGAAATGTTAGTAGTGTCACAATTGTTAACAACAGTATGAGAAAATTAATAATAAAATTTGGAACTGGGAAGACTTGAGGAGAATTAATAGAAATTATCTGAATACAGGGTGTGTAACACATTCATATACAGTATGTGAGAACAAAATTGCCAATACTCAATAGGAAAACAGAGAAAGCAGTGTCTTTGGGAAGAACACTTTTAATAAAGCAAGACTGTAAAGAGCAGTAATGAGTTAGTCCATTTTCACTGTCTCCAAATAAATATCTAAAAGAAAACATTTTTAAAAGATAGATACTCATGAATTTCTTCCCTATACCCTATAAGAAAAAGTTGAAAATAAGTGTAACAGTCTTAAACTAGTTTATAACATAATTTTAAGTCAATTTTGCAGTCACACTTTATTGTAAATTCATAATCCTACTTGATGACTCAGTTGTCTATGTCCTTCCGTGAGTATTTAATTAATCAAGCAACTTATAAAGTATTGATTTTATTTTTAGAATAAATTTTGAGATAAAATTTAACAAAACATTTGAGAACCAGAGAGATTGATATTAGTTAGAGTCCATACTGAAAATATTAATGGTTGATGAAATTTAACCTATTTACAGAGACCAAAAAATGAAGACATCATACTTGCCTTAAAATATTTAAAGAATAACTATGTAGAAATGGGCTTAATTTACTTTATGCCTTTCAAGGAGGCAAGAACCATTATCCATAATTAGAAATTACAAGGATAGTCTAATTATATTGTAAAAGATTACAGTTGTTGAACAATACTGAGAGCTACTTTAGGAGACAAGTGAAATCTTAATCATTTGAGAAATTACTCAGAGATTTCTGTAAAGAATTTTATAAGAAAGAACAAATTTCTACATTTTGGATATGCTTGAGTAAATTATTCCTATGATAGTTTAAAAATATTAAGACGGCTGGGTCATATCTAAGTATACTCTTAGCATGCAACAGTTGCTCCTTAGCCATGACACCCTGACTTGGAACCAGCGGAAAATGGACTGAAACCTCCAAAATCTGTGAGCTGAGTAAATCTTTCTTTCTTCCATTTTGGGTGTCAAGTATTTTTGTCTCAACAATGAGAGAAAAGTAAACAAGACACTAGTGATACAGATTGACTTTCTATCTGCTTTCATTAGTTGAACACACTACATATTTTAACTACTACATTGATAGTGGTTGAGTTAGGAACTTTATTCTCTGTTAAATGAGGAAGTCAAATTTAATGCCTGCCATAGCAAAATAGAGGCCAGCCATTTGGATATGCATAAATAAAGAAAGAGGATTGGAGGAGGGAATGAACTGGTAAATTCAATATCTTTTTATTTTTTGTTCCTTTAAAAAATACTAGCATTTGATGAAATGTCTTTATGCAGTGTGATGAAAATTTTGGTGAATGTTACTGCCAGTTGCCATCCAACAGAAAGGCAGGCTTTTAAAAACTATCATCTCATATGCTCACCCATCTTATTCAATAGATCTGGCACTGTGACTTCCACCTCTTCCCAGAAGTTAAAGTTACCCTGAAAGGGAAATATTTTGAATCTATTCACAACCTAAGAGTAGTCATGATGTTTGATGAGTCAGAGTAGTTCTCATAAAAGATTTCTAGCACTGTTTCAGAAAGAGGAGAGATAAATAAGATAATCAAGGGGAATTAATGGCAGTGGATCTTTTACTGTGATAACATTTTAAAATTTTACAGTATTTCCATCACACTGTGTTTGTATGAATGTGCATGTGTCTGTGTGTCTATGCTTGTTTGTGTACATGGTATAAATGAATGTAATAATATAAGAATGAGAGAATAGAATTAGGACATTTTTTCTTTATAAGGGCTACTTATAAGGTGAACTACTGTTACTTGAAAGTGCACTTGATTAATTATAAATATACATTGCAAATTCTAAAAAATCATTTTAAAGATATGTAACTTTAAAGATATTGTAAAAGAATAAGACATAGGACCACAAAAAATGCTCAGTCAAAACCAGAAATTACAAGAGAATAGTGAAAGAGAAAAATAAGAATAAAGAGCAAGGTATAGAAATAGCAGTAAGAAATATGGTTGATATTAATCCAACTATACCAATAATCACTTTGCATATCAGTAATCTAAGTGGAACAACTAAAATACTATCAGTGAATCAAAAAAAGAAAAAGAAAAAAAAAGAAAAACCCTGTTCAACTTATCTATAAGAAGCCTACTTTTAAAATATAATGCCATCTTGGATTTGAATTTCAGTATAATCAGAAAGAAAAGAAAGGAGAAAGGAAAGAAGAAAGAAAGAGAAAGAGAGAGAGAAACATAAAGTAAATAGATAGAAAATATACCATGTTAACAGTAATCAAAGCAAGAGGAGCTATATTAATTTCAGACTGGGTATATATCAAAGCAAGGAAAGTTATTAGGACAAATAAAACTATTACACAATAATAATAAGATATACTGATCATCAACGTGTGTACACTTAACAAAAAGTCATCACACTGTATGAGACAGAAACTGACAGATATGTAAGGAGAAATTAACCAGTCAAATCTCATACTTCAATAGCCCTCTGTCAGAAATGGACATATTCATTTCAGCAGGCAGAAAATCAATAAGAAAATGGCACACATGAATACCATTATTTGTCAGATCCATATAGTTGTCATATATTGATTATGTCACCAAATAATGTTAGAACACATATTCTTCTCAGCCTTACATTGAACACTGATCATGCCATCTCTACTTTTGGATACCAATAACAGAAAGATCACTAGAAATCTCAAGATGCATGAAGGTTGAAGGACATCTTCCTAAATAACACAATCATTAGAGAGGAAGTGTCAAGAGAAACTTTAGAAAGTTAACTAGCTCAAAAGGAAACAAAACATATTAAATATGTGAGATACAGCATAAACAGTACTTAGAAGGATGTTCATAGTTTTGAATTATATATACTAGAAATGAAGAAAAAACCTAAATCAATAATGTTAGCTAACACTTTAAGAAAGTAGCAAAAGAAAGCAATTTAAAACCAAAATAGCGTACCTGCCTGGAAGCCCAAGGACCTGGGTTAGATTCCCAGTACAAAATAACAAAAAACAAAAAGCAAAACCAAACAAAACAGAAGAAAATAATATTGCAAAACAGAACAAAAAATCAATAAAATTCAAAACATGAAGTTAAATGAGAAAATCAATGAAATTAAATACAACCATTTTGAAAAGCTTAATAAAATTTGCAAACCTCTAGTCAGAGGTTAAGAAAAATAACAGCTACCGGCACACAGGCCAAGAATCAAGGACTTCCACACCCCATAAGCAACCTGCTGGTTCGGGGGACTGGCTAAGTTGATAGCAACTATGGTACATACAGCAACTAAATGCTTGTATTGTTTGGTTGATTTTGCAGGCCTGGGGCAGGCAGTCTGAACATCTCTTGGGAAGATGACAGTATGCAATGTAGCAAATATGGGGGATTTCCTTCTGTCTTGTCTTTGGGGCCCAAAATTGTTCTCATTGTTTTGGTTTATTCTGATTTTTTTTTTGCTTTATTTCATATTCTGTTTTTATTAGTTTTATTCTGTTTTGTTTTTGGTTTGATTTTACTATCCCTGATGAAATGGTCAACTATTCTGAAAATAACAAGTTAGACTATAGTAGCTATTGTTTTCCTAGTATCTTGCTTTGAAGTTCTGTGCCAGTTCTACTGCTTTGTTTTGATTGACTTTGTTCTGTTATGTTTTGTTGAATTTTACTATCTTTAAAATAAAAAAAAGAAAAATAACAGAAATGAAAGAGGTCACATCATTATTAAAATGATAATAAAAGAGCACTAGGAAGAAATATTTACCCACAATATATAATAACCTAGATGAAGTGCAACAATACTTTCAAAGATTCAACTTACCCTTGAAATTGAGAAACTTAAGACCAAAATTTTAACTGTCCTAATCACAATTCCTCATCTCTCTCAAAATGGCAAATAACAGGTGGTGATAGATGTCTTCACTAATTTCAGGGTGCACTCATGTGATAATAAACCCACTCTTACCATAACAACATTAGTCTGTTCATTAGGGAACTACCCTCATGACCTAATGATCTCTTAAATATCCTGTATCTAGATTTCGTCACATGAACACATTATAGTCATTGCAATAATCTAAATATTGCTTTATCTACTAAAGAAATTAAATCATAATAATCTTCCAAAACAGAAAGCAGCAGGGTCAATTGTGTCCACTATTAAACTTAGCATAAACCTTAAATAAAGAAATTAATTCTAGTTTATTGCAATAATTTTTAGAGTATAGAAACAGCAAAAACTTCCTAACTCATTCTGAGTCCACACTTACTCTAAAACCAAACTAAGACAAACATAATAAAGAAAAATAAGAAGTAATATACCTCAAAAACATAGAAGCAAAACTCAAAACTATATTAGAAATCAAATCCAATATGTATGTAAAGATTTATGCATTTTATGTCTAAATGGGAATTAACTCACATATAGAAGCCTCGTTCAATATTTAAAGGTCATTTAATGTAATCCATCACACCAACAATCTAAAAAAGAAAACAAAACATGTATTCATATCAATAATGCCAAAAAGAGCACCTGACAAATTCAGTTTTCATTTATTATCCAAATATACATAAATTAAAACTCAACTACAGAAAAACAATCTAATTTAAATGTATGGTACTTCTATAGGCACTTAAAGGAAACAGAAAGACAAAAATAAAGATATGAAAAATGTTGCACATCATTATCATTAGAACACAAATTAACATAACCAAAGGAATGCCTCTACACTCCTAAAATCATGAACTCTAAAATCACCAAATGCTGGTGAAAATGGGAAGCAAAGAAATTCCCAGTCTTGGTAAGATGGTGCAGCCACTTTGGGAAAGAAGCTTTTTATGAAAATAAACATATTGTTACCATATGATCCACTCATCTCATCCCAAACAGAAAACCTTCACATGATGTTTACAGCTGCTGTACTTACAGCTGTCAAAACTTGTAAGCAACCAACATGCACTTCATTAGGTTAATGGATAAACAGTGTTACCTCCAGAAAAAGGAATATTACATGTCATTAAAAAGAAACAAGCTTAAAAGCCACAAAAAGAACCATGGAGGAATGATAAGTGCATATTATAAATAACAGAAACTAATATGAAAAGGCTATATATTGTATGATTCCATCCATATAACATTCTTCAGAAGGCAGATCTATGTTGATCGTAATAAATCAGTTGGAGTGGGAAGATGAATGACTAGGCAGAGCCCAGAGGATTTTTAGGATAAAGAAGATACTGTTTGATAGAATAACAGTGAAATCATATTATACATGTGTCTAAATCCATAGTGCAAACAGTACCAAGAGTGCACTCTGAGATACATAATGGACGTTTTGTAGTTATGACATATCAGTGTGGGTTCAATTGTAACATATTGACTCATCTGTCAGAGGATTTTCGTAATAAGAAAATTTTGTAAATATGAGGGTGTGTATCTCCATGTGTGAGATAGGAAATCTTTGTAACTTTCAATTTTGCTATGAATCTATAATTGCTCTGAAAATGATTGCTTAAAAATAAAAAAATGCACTCCCATTAAAAGACATGCGAGTTATGGTTAAAGCAAGCAGTGAAGCCCAGTTATAATAACCAGTTGGTAACTCCATTTTCAGGGGAATAGAGTCAGCTGAAGCAGGGCTTGAGCTGCACAAGAGATTAGAATGCGCTGCTAAAACCATGATTAAAAATTTAGTTGATCTCTCTAGGTCAGAAAAACCGCTTTCATTTTTTAAATTTTCCCTCAGGATCCCAACCAACAGCTCCAAATAGAGATTATTAAATATATTAAGAACTCCACAGGTATATTTGTACTGCAGCAGTAGTCATCTTGCATGTTACTCACTCCAAAATGCATAATATTTCGTATTTTATCATCTTCAAAACTATACCAAAACTTACCAATAACAGCATCATATATTTGTCACTGGCTATGCCCTGATACCAGTGACGTAGACATCATTTTCTATATAGCCATCCATTTGGCCATAAATATCTATATTGAAGTTGTATTTATTGAAATATATGCATTTTTGGCATTGAACATGTTGAATTTGATTTCGAATTCAAATATTTGTAAAATAGTTTACAATACACAAGGCATAACTATGCAATGATTTGATTTTTAAAAATCGAGGATGTAGACAGCCACAGAATAGCAGAATATACGTGTTATGAGTAAAACAAGTCAAAGACAATGTGATTTTGCACTCCTAAAAGATACATTTAATTGAAGCTTTGTGCATTTTGTTATTAAAATGATATTGTAGGCTAAGAAATTTCAAATATCTCGCAAAGAAGGAATGACATTTCAGAACATGTAGAAGTTAATGAGATTAAGACATATACCACATTGGAGTATTTTACAATATTCTTGCCATTGTTTACCCTGTCTTAGTATTAAACAATGTTATACTTTATCAAATGGCAACTTAGGTACAATGAAGGGCTATAGTTAAAATTTATTGAGCTTCTCTATACTATACCAACTAATGATATAATTTTTTCATAAAGGATTTAAAATAGGTATAAACATGATTTCTCAGCTTCCTGCCATAATTCAATGTACATCTCATCCTACCCACTTTTACATTCATGTAGAAAAGCATTCCATGAACAAACATTTAAAGTGTATGTATTTAAACCACAGAGTTAATTGAGGAATATTGGCTCATGTGCCGACTTCATTTCTTCCATATTCCTTAAGTCCATGAGAAAATAATGCAGTATATCTCATTAACTTAATGGAATCATAATGTTATGTTAATATAATTGCTAAAATTTTATATGAAATTTAACTAAAGATACATTTTAAGATATACAAATATAGAAAGACAGTCCTATACATAATTCATACAGTCATACACACATAATTATTCAATAATTTCCAAAGAAAAATAAAGTTTACTATTTGACATATCACTGCTTTAGATTTTCTCTTTTCTTTCCCAACCAGGAAATGCAAGAATCAAATTCCTATGGTTTGAATATAACTTGAGTGCATACCTGCAATATTTTTGTGCCAGAAATTTGGTCCTCAGAGAGCAAGGGTTGAGAGGCAGTAGAAATTTTAAGAGGTGAGAGATGGTAAGTGATTAGATTGCTAGGTCTACTACCTTCAGAAGGGATTAACATAGTTCTTGCGAGACACTGCTTAATTCCCTCAAGAAGTGATTGTTACAAAAAAGAAAGGCTGGCATCTCTCCTGCATTTTGTTTCTTGATTTCTTGTATGATTTCTTTCTCCTTCTTACATTTACACTTGCTATGACATAAAGTACCTCATGTAATGTAGCCAAAATGCTCTAACTGATGCTGGCAAATCTTGGAAATGTGAAATGGTGAGCTAAGTAAACTTGTTTTCTTTATAAAGTTTACAGATGTGGAGATTTTGTTAGAGTAACACAAAATGAAGACAGGAAATCTATATGATGAAGTGGAGCAGTTGTAATGACAATACCTGAAAATGTGAGAGCAGATATGGAACAAGATAGAAGGCAGAGATTGGAAGGGTTTCAGAAACATGCTACAGTAGGCCTGTGTTACTATATAGGAATCATTGTGGGTAAGGTCAGTAGGGCTCAGAAAAAATGAGAAATTTCTAAAGATTGGTTACATGGTCATGACCAGAAACCTAATAGAAATGTGGATAGTGAAACCCATGTTGATGAGATCTCAGAAGAAACCCAACAATGTCTCATAAGAAACTGGAGTACAGACCATGGTTGTCACAAAATAACAAAGAACGTGGTTGAACGGAACCTCTGACTTAGAACTTCAAAGATCGTCAAATATAATAAAGATAAAATAAACTAGTGGAAGCAATTTCTGAAAAAAGGATTCAGGTGACTGCTGGATTACTTTTAACCACTTATGTTCGGATTTAATGGCAAATGAAAGCAACCTGGGATGATCTGGAAAATTGTTTGCCTCACTAGACATAAACAAAACTAACCAAAACTGCCTAAGGGTGTCATTCAGCAACTGCTCACTAAAGAGATTATCTTTGAAAAGGGGAACCAGGTGTTCATCAGCAGGACTAAGGGCAAGAGGCCCGGAGGGAATCTCAGAAATCATCGGGGTTTAGGAGGGCAGCAAAGGCTCAGTGGCCTACACAGTCCAAGTGTAGAGCAATAGCATTGGATTACTCTCCACAGGCACTGCCCAACACCCTCTCAAGATCCTGCTCCCTATTTTCTAGATAAAAGCACTGTGGCACACCCCAAGACACATTTACTGCCTATTTCATTAATCAAATTATTAATTTATAGCATATAATAAAAAATTCCAAGAAGTACAGATCCTTGACTATGTTGTTTTTGAAAATCTCCTAAATATTTTTCTTTCATTATGTCACTGAATTCTGAAAAAGTCAGGCAATTTTTTAAGGACAAACTAAAGTGGATCTGATTTGGGCTTGGAAATAGAGTATTCATGTTTGATTAAAGAACAGTGCCACTCAAATAACTAGGAGCTTTTGCAGATTCAGCCTTCCTGTGAAAGAAAACTGATTTTCATAAATTTTCACTTCCGATTAGAGCACACTAGAAATCCTTGAGAGCTTCCATCTGAAGTGTGCACACAAATTCCATGAAAGCTCTATGCTTACAATACTCTCAATGCAATTATGTTTCTTGTATGTGACCCACTTCTCTTTCACTGAGAGCGATGACATCATCTTGTCTAGTGTGTGGCGGAAAAGCTCATTTAAGGTCAAGTAATCTTTACTTGTTTATAGCTAGCAGAAGAGTTTACTAGAGGACTTTGCATAGGGATATTTGGGTATAAAATTAAATCATTCCTACTCCTAATAAAAGCCATTAAATATGCTTCGATGCATTCTAATTTTATGATTCTACAGTTCCCAGATACGCCAGTTTTATTTTCCACTGTAGTTCAGGATTCCAGATTAATTCAACTGTGTGGAAAAAAGAACTGCTGTCTTATATCACAGACATGGAAGAACTGATTAGGTATGTGCAGACTGCAATTCGTTCTAATGGTTTATCTTTGTTTCTACCAATTTTTGGTTGTGTATATTTCCACCTGTTAAATTACTCTGTAATTTACTGTTTTCTGCTACTTGACAAGAAAACATTACAATCACAATAAAAAGTAATTTAAAGCTATTACCAATCAATGAAATATGTCTCAGTCTAAAATGAGATTGAAATAATTTATGGGGATTTTTTTACAGTCAAATTAGAATGGAGATTATTCCACAGGGGGGAATCGACTTTTGCAAAACTGCAAGCATCATATATTTTCTAATAAGTTCTCACAGCTGAAACAATGTCATTATTGGAAGGCAGCACAGGAAATTCATTGCAGGCTGAAGATTCTTACAAATAAATGTGGGCAAAAGAAGGGTATTTGCAGACCCACAAGTCAGTAATGGAGTTAAAGTTAATGTAAAATGAAGTTAATGCAACATTAAATCTAGCTGGAACAGCAGGTTTAAAACTGCTGAATGACTCACCACATGTGTTGTTTGTTGACTGACGTTTTATACCCTTTACCCTAGGAAAACTTTCCTGATAGCAGCTAGCAATTTAGCAGTGGTTTAGTATTCCACCACACTGCCTACCAATATACAAAACTGAAATGTCCTAGAATGGAAGAATTGACATTGTTAAAAGACAACAAGGTTCAATCCTCTTATCATGGCAAATGAAAACTGTAAGTAAGAAGGCTTTTGGAGGCTTTTTGAACGTATTTGCTCACTTTTTTATACTTACAGTTCATACACCAAGTTTTCTTTACAAGTCACAGTTTCATTAAAAAGTAACATGCTTAACAATTTCGTAGTTTTCCTTATAAGAAAAACCCAAAATATAAACAGAAAAATAAAAGATAGATAATAAGAAACAAGAAGGCACATCTTTTGCAAATGGAAAAGGGCTGAGAGATGGGGAGGAGAGGAGTGAAGGAGAAGGGGGTAAAGGAAATTTTGAGATGGGTTGTGCACATGTCCTGACTTTCCATGAGGAATGCAATCATTATGTATTGCAAACATGTACTAATAAAGGATAAAAGTTTTAAAAAGTGACAATATTTGGAAATTACAAAATTTAAACATAGTAAATAATTAGGTACTACTTAGCCCAAAATGAGACTGGAAGATGAGCATGTCTAATACAGGCATGTATTATATTACTAAGCAAACATAAATTGCCTTTTTATTATCTACTATCTCCTTTCCCTCTCCTCTTGTCACCTCCCAAAACTTTTGTGCCTGGTCACCCCACTCAGAATAGAGATGAATTCTCCAAATAATTTGGAGAATGGGAAAAATGTGAAAATGAAATCAAACTAAAAAGGATATAAACGATAAGAATACAAAAAAACAACAAACATAAGTATGTAAAGTGATCTGATATATTTTTATGATCTGAATTCTCTTTTGCTGGACTTGTGAACAAACTCAAGTAATGCAGAATATATCTTTATGTCTCCTAATGTGCACATTAGCAGCTAAATTGTTGAGTGATACCTTCAAATTGTCACATGGACACAGACTATTAGAAAAGATTAGATTTGCCATTAGTTATTTTTCAGCTCTGCAGAGTTATTTGTGAAATTAGAAGATGAGGATTGCCTGAAGGAATGTAGATTGAAACCATTTTCAATTTGCCACAGGAGCAGCTAATACAGCTCCACAGGAATGATCCCCAAGTCTTCTCTAAGACATTGGTTGTGAAGAAAATTAATGAAGCTCACAAGTCCAGAAGTGTTGAGGGACATCAAATTTATTACCGACTCTGTGATGATAAATGAAAGCGTCTGTCTTCCTGTTATGGTTTAGATCTTAAATGTCACACAAAGTTTTATGTGCTATAGGTTTAGTTGCCAGCTGTTGGGAGGTGTTGAAATTTAGGAGATGAGGCCCAGGAGGAAGGAATTAGGTCATTGTGAGTGAACCCTTGAACTGAATGTTAGGACCCAGCTAATTCCTGTCTCTTTTTTTTGCTTCCTGGCCACAGTGAGGTCAACAGTTTCCTCCTGTCAGAAAGTTCTGTCTCTCCCCAAGCCCAAAGCGATGTGGATAAGTGACCATGTACTAAAACCACTGTTACTGTGAGCCAAAATAAACCTTTCCTCCTTATAAATTGATTATCTCAGGTATGTGCTCATAGTAACAGAAAGTTACCATACTATCTAATGACTTAAATGTCAAGTTGCTTCCTCTAAAGTAAATATTTGTCTCTCTTACAACAATTGTTATTGTTTATTGAAAGCTATTTGAACATTTGCATTTGATATTTATGCCACTAATATTTATTTATAAATACCACATATAGTAATAATAAGTACTGTTTACTTACTCTGTATGATTTGCCAAAAATAAATGCTTTTTAGTCCTAAAAAAAGAAGACCATCAGTTACATGCATCACATAAAATTTTCACATGAAGAAATGAGATAGAGAATCAAAGACATTTTAAAATTGTATATTCAATAAGTGGATAAACTAGGGTTTAGCATCAGATCTGAATTCAAAAGTCAATATTATGTGCTGCCTCATATGTAATTTTATTATCTCATGTGCAGATGACACATATTTGGAAAAGAATGAAAGTGACTTTTTGCTAATATTTTTCAGCTCTATACAAGTTTACTTCTATATTATAGTTTTAATTATTTCACTGTTGTGTATTATCTGTAGAAGAATGCAGGAATGGTTCTCTGAAGATCTTATAATTTGTGGACAAAATTTATTCTAGTAGATATTTCTGAGTATGTTTTGTGTCCTTACTGAAATATAAAATAGATTTCTAACACAAGACCAGTCAAAGTGACCAATCAACATTTCCTTGGAGAAGACATTCAATTCATTTTTCTAGGATGAACTTTATGTTTTGAATCATTCACTGAATATAAATATCAAGGAAGCCTAGAATAGAATATAATTCACATCTTTGTTTTAAGGAGGGGAAACAAACAATCAAATTGTTAGTGATTCAGATCATCTCTTCCCAATGGACTGTATTCTTTTTGTTTGGGTACATACAACCAACTTTTCACTAACAATTAACTAATACAGTTTCCTAACTTCTCTTTGCTTAAATTTCCTGATCTGTAAAATGACAAGCATGTTGTTACATATTTCCTAGTGGCGTGCTAATAATTAAATGAATTAACATATTTAAATTTTATTAGAAGGATGCTACATAAGTACTCAATAAATATTCATTTTTACAATGTGTAGTTTTCCTTACTATGTACAAATCAAACATCTGTTGATTAATTTTATTTTCTTTTTTGCATACTATCCACATATATTTCAAGTAGATTGACTGTTTTGAATATTTAGGAATTATTTAAAAGTGACATGTTACTTTTCATTGAATGCATAATTACACATTTTAACATATTGCTATCTTAAATTATTCTTTATATACATATATTGATTTTTTCAGAGAATGATTTAAATAGAAAATTTGATCAAGGAAAGAAATCAGTACATAATGGTATATCTTCTTTTGGATTCATATGATTTAATTCATGTGGCTTCACTAATTTTTCATCACTTGAAGAAATGTGTTATACACCATTTTTTGTGATACTGGGTATTTGTATGGTACTGGGGATCCTTCATCGAGTCATTATTTTTCTATTGATTTTTGTATTTCAAGTCTTCTCCACAAAGAAACTATACAATCTGGAGTCTCACCTTAACTGAAAATGAATCTGGATAATATTATTCCCAATGAATGCAGATTGTTTTTCTAATTCATATGAAAAACTAAATGAAATGCCAATATATGAAACCTTAATATAAAAGTATCTAAATCTCTAAATCATGTTGAATATATTCTCTGACTAAAACTGAACTGAACTAGAAACCAAGGTAAGAAAATAAAAATGTACCTAGAGTATTCCAAATATGTAAGAATAAATATAAGTAATTCAAAATAATTGAAAGAAACATTGAGAAATAACCAGATACATTAGAAAATAATTATAATCAAATGATAATGGAAACACAATATTGCAGAGTTCTGAGATGGATACACACACCCACACAAACACTCACTACCTAGAAAAATATGAATTTTAATTCTACAAGTACTTATGAAAAAAGGCCAGATTCACTTTAACATGCTACCAAAAGAAGAAAAAGTTAAATTAAGGGAGGAAATAATATAACGTGAGAGGAAATCAATACAATAGGATAATTTCAAAATCATAAGGTAAATTAAGGTTTTTAAATGGCTTATAAAATTGATAAATCTCTAGAAAGATTTGTTAGTGAAGAAGAGAAACTAGATCTCATTAGGATTGGAAATAGCTCCCCACACCCCATTTTATAGGGCTGGTTGCCTAGTTATTTTAAGACTTCAGATCAGTCAGGGGAGAATTTATTTCACATTATGATTTAATTAATTACTTGGATTAGTAATTTAATTACAAAAGCTACATTCATGATTTAAATTGACATTAGGATGAGTTTGCAAAAAAATTACTAACGAAGTCACTGTATTCTCTCAATTTCTCATGTAGACTAAAGCGTAAGTACTGTATAGCAAGTGGAATGGGCCACTAAGAAGAAGAAAATCTAAGATGGTTATCTTTGGAGTATTCAGTGTGTCCCGCAAATCTGAACTTTATCACATGATTTCAAGTTACAGCATTTTTCTGAATAATTACCATATACAATGAGGTTACAGACTTTTCTTACTGGAAATTTTTGAGGTAAAGCATAGATCTGGTACAATATGTTTGAACATTGAGTTGCCAACAAGTGCTTTGTGAACAGTTGCAAAATGACGTAAGTACTTTGTTTTTTAAGTAATTGTTTTTAACTTTGGTTTAAATAAATTTTGTCTAAATTCTGTTGCACATTAATTTTCAATTTTCCTGTTTCTCTTAGGTAAGGGCTCTAGAACAGTTGTTATAGAATTCTTTAAGCTTGTTTTCTTTCAAAAGTATTAAGGTGATATTTCTGTAAATAGCTTTTTTAATTTAATTTTTTTTCATAAAGAGTTGCAATCACTAACGCTGACATTTCATACATTCTTAGTAATTCTCAATAGCACTGTTAAATTTTCTCTTCCTAGTGCTAAGAATCTTGCTTCAATCTAAGCTTTCTCATATATGCAGACATTTCTAGAGAAAAAAATGTAAAACTTCTGGGGAAAATATTACTCTGAACAGAAGAAAATAGTTGCAAAAACTTTGGCTCAAAAATCAGCGTAAGAGAGAAGAAATGATTTTAAATTTCAATCGAGTTAGTCATCCAGAGCTTCTTTCTCTTAATTCTCCATAGAGTTATTCCCGAGTCTTTAAGACCTGTAATTAACAAGTGAGTACAACTTCAAACAGCACCATGGGAAATTGAGAGCACAACGCAACCATAATAATAGTGCCAGCAATTTCTGCAGCAATGGAAAGCACTGCCAAGTGCTTTGGCAGCAAGTGGAATAATTCCGCATGGCTGACATCAAAACCCTCCACGTTAAGCATTGCCAATCTTAGAATTTGGCAGGTACTTACTATATGCCCAAGAGAAGGGATTAACTCAGTGTGCCAACAAAATATGGGGAAAGGTGGAGACAGTCAGTGTGCCACCTGGATTAGAGCCAGAGTCTTCCAATAACACAAGTGCAGTACAACCTGAGGAACCATTGGATTCTGTGGGAAGCACTGGAGACCAGGAAAAGTTATAATTAAGCAGAAGAAATTTAGCCAGAGAAATATTTATTATTATCACTGGAACTTCTTTATTTTCTTGATTTTTTTTTTTTTGTTGTTGTTCTCTTTACATTGTGGCCTAAAATCTATGAAGTACATTCTTAGTAATTCTCAGAACCCATTAGCTAGGGATGTGTCATGAAATATTTTGTCTTTTCTAGACCTAATGATGTGAATGTCTAGTTGACTTCCAAGAAATATCATTTTGGAGCGGCTGTTTCCAAGAAATGGGTGTTAAAGCAAAATTGCATTCTTGTTTATCAGTATTTAATACACATCCACTATAATTTTAGCATTGCTAAATTTCCAGCAATTCTAAGTTATAGAATATTTTTAAAGTCTTCTTTTTTATATAAAAACTTTTGAAAAACATAGTCCAACCTATTGGAATGGAAAGTACTTGGCTTGTTTTTAATAATTTCATAGCAACTAGAAAAGTCACTCATATCAAACCAGGATAAGCACAACACACTGACATTTGTGACTTATGTTTCTTACATGAAAAATGCCAAGGTGTAGATGCAGGGGAAGGACAATCTAGTACTTGTGTGATGCTGTGTTATAATTATGATCTGTTTTCTATTTCAGCCATCATGTCTATATATGAAGCATTTGCTGAATATCTTGAAGACAATTCACACGTATTTTAATTTTTTTTTACATTAAACGATTCAGAATGTTCACTTAACCAAAGAAAGAGTACATGTAAATATTTTCACCACAGGTGGATTGTCCAACTAGTTTATGACATATGCATGAAAAGTAATTTTAATATTTGCCTCTTATTCAATTTAAAGGACGATTATAAAGTGGCTTAGAGTTTTTAACTCAGTTTCTAATGCTCGTCACCATACACAAGTTACTCAGATTTTTTTTTCTTTTTTCTTTATTTTATTTTATTTTATTTTATTTTTATTTTTTTGGTACTGGGGATCGAACTCATGACCTCATGCTTACTAGGCAAGCACTTAAACCACTGAGTTAAATGCCTGGCCCTAGCTAAATCCCCAGCCCAAGAAATTATGCAGCATATTTATTTCAACACTATGCTCTTCTCAATATGAGTGCAGTACCAGATTAACTGAAGGCAACTGATGAAGAATTTTTCTGCAATTATGAAGTAAAAACTTTGGCTCACCTAAAGCCCATAGATTGCTATTTCTAGATTTTGTATTCTAATCTCTGAAAATTTTGAAATAAGCGACTTAGAACCAGATGTGTAGACTGCACATGGCTGCCAGAGCATTGTTGCTGTATGTGAGTTACGAGTAGTTTTGGAGGTACATACTTTTCACTATCAGAGCTCCTCTGTGTTTTACTCACAGTATGTGTTTTGTGTTATTTCTTTAATTTTGTACCTCATTTCTATGCATGTCTGAAGTCAATCTCTCTGCTTTTTCTGTTGTCCTCAGTAGTATTTCTGTCCTTGCTAAACTGTACTTACTTGACTCCTGAGATTTGTTATCCCCCCTCATGATTACAGGATAGATCTGTCATAGCCTATTTATTTCCATTTTCCCTCAGGCTAACTCTACTATAGTGATCTGGATTCTTCATATTTTGCTGATCTTAGCACTGATTCCTGAATAAAAGCCTGTATTAATATTTATGTGCTGGGTGAATGAACATTATCCGCCCATGAAATAATTCACACCTTTGAAGTTTGAGTAAAGACTTGAGGGTTGCCCAGAGATGCAATATTAGCCTGAAGGAGTATATTGAATTTAGACATGTTATCAATTATCATAAAGTACAAAAGGTATCCTTCTAAGCATATTCTTTAAAATAACTGACAGCTGCATGTGATTTACTAAGTTTGAGATTAGTGCTCAGAGGACTCACTTTGTCCATAGTTCAAGAATTTAGAAATGTGCAGTATGAAACATACCTCCCAAATAGTACATGGTATGTGTGTAGCCTATTGATTATTACCATGAATTTTATACATTTTGAAGAAACAAATAGTTATTTTGCTAGTTTCGAACATTTTATCAATTAGTAACTTTGCTATTATAGACGAAAAATGTTTAATGAAAAGCCAAGGAAATTAAGTTTTTGTCCCTACCCTCTCAGTAATCAGTCATCTGTCCTTGGGTAGGTCATCTCTCTGAATCTCATTTTTCTAATCTATAAATTGAATATTAAGTTTGGTTCAGTTCTTTTTTCTTTTTTCTTTTTTATTTTTGCTACCAGGGATCGAACTCACAACCTCACACCTACCAGACAGGTGCTTAGGCCACTGAGCTAAATCCCCAGCCTGAATATTAAGTTTGAATGCTATCTATTTCTTTTTTCTCAGTCACCACAACAAGTGATTCTTTAATCAAAGTTAAGACTTCCCTCAGTGTTACAAACACTCCTGCACACATTCCCTCTGTGTTTGTGTTAATGGGTATCCATTAATCAAAGGCACTGCATAAATAACTGAATACTTATGTAAGCCAGTTCAGATTAATAGAGAAAAGGACAGGTAAACTGATTTCCAAATTCTACTTGGCTATCAGGATGTACCACATGTAGAAAAAAGAATCAGTTTCCTCTTCTGAGGTTTAACTGCACCACCATTGTGCCAACTAAACATATTGTATTTTGGTGGAAGAAGCATTTATATGAAACTTCATTACTGTGGTGAGTTAAACACTATGAATTCATTATTTTTTAATTTCTCCATCTGCTAAACTATGAAATGATAGAAATTATATAAGTGGCAGCTGCAGAAGCGTCCTGGAATAAAATTCAAGGGAAAGAATGTGATGGCGTAAGTTTCTAAGAGATTTAAGAAGACAGAAATTTGTAACTCTCAGGAGAAGAAACTAGAGTTAGAATGAAAAAGCCCTCCATGAACTCCGTAAGGTAAGCAGGAGTTTGTGTCTCTAACATCTCACATTCAGGGAAGTGATTTCACGTACCAACTTAAAATACTGAGACAAAGCAGTGCAGAGGGCTATACATTTTAACGTGAAAGGGAAAAAAAATGTACTGTTGAAATGATAGAAAGTTGATCCTTCTAACAAATTCATTTTTCAATAAACTTCTGTATGAAAGTTGAAGACAGTGTGTCTGTGTAGAAATGAATCACGTCTCAACTGTGGGATCACACGCATCATGATGATATATCAGGTTGCAGGGTTTCTGAAAGTGCATTAGTTGAAATAATGACATAAAAGAAATCTATGCCAAAAGATAGAGGGCTTGTCCCTGTTTTTCAAACAATATCCACTATCATTTTAACAGTCTCATCTTTTCCCATATTTCCTTGTAAAGTAATATAAAAAGACTATCAACAAAAAGCCAATAAAATACACAGGCATGCAAAGACATGGAATACATATTTTTAATTTCTCTTTAAAATCTTTAACACATTCGCAGGAAGTTTGAGACTCTTGATCACATCCTTCCTAATCTTCCTTCTAATTTAGTAAATTTCCTTAAAATTTTGTTTTAAGTGTATATCAATATGTATCCAGAGTCTAACCACTTCCTTTGCCAGTTATAACCTAGTCTAAGTCATGATCATCTCTTTCTGAGACTATTACCATAACGTCCTACATCTGATAAATGTTGAAGATTCCTTATCTAAAATGCCTGTGACCAAAAAGGTTTCAGATTTTAGATTTTTTTCATATTCCTGAGTATTTGCATTTACATAGTAAGCTATCTTGGGGATGATATCCATATCTAAATATAGGATTCATTTAGGTTTCTTATATACCTTAAATTGAGGATAACTTTACATACTATTTGAAAACATAAAACAGTTTTATGGTATGAAATACTCTTCTTGCAGTGCCATAAAGGCACTAAAAAGTCTTAGATTTTGTGAAGGTTCAAATTTTAGATTTTTGCTTTAAACATACTCAAGCTCTATTAATGTTATCTCATAGAAGAGATGATCTTTATAGAAAGGTCTTTTAAAATTATCATTTAGGCCATATGATTCCTCTCCTCAAAATCTCAAGTGACTTCCACTTTATGTTTAATAATAACCATGAGTTTAGAATTTTATATATGGTTTATCATAATTCCTTCCACTGTGTTTTGGAGCATATATGGTAACATTTATTCTAATATTTGAAACTCACTGGTCTCCAGGCCATTATTTTATCACACTGTATCCTTTGACCCAGAAACCTTGAACTTGACTTTCCCATTTCCTGAAATATTTTCACAGGCATCTATATTCCTTTTTCCTTTTTATTTAGGTCTCTATTTCAATTTTCTCTCACCTGAAGATACATCTTTATGTATAGAGCATGATATGACATTCACCTTATATCCTCGGCTTCTTTTTTTGCACAATTGATCCCCTTGTACCACATTATTATATACTTATTATTTGCTTATTTAATATATATGGTACATTCCATACCCATAGATCTCTTCAGCAGCATCAGGAGTAAGATCAACTTTAGTTACAGGGAGCTCAAGCTATGGAATCAGTGAGTAGATTGTATCCCCTTGACAATTTATACTATTATAAAGGACCCACCAGGCAAGTAGTGAGAATATTGGGAAGCAATATTCTCTCTTTAAAGATTGAGTAGTTCACCTGGCTAGTTGTTAAGTTCTTGCCATATTATTACGAAACACAAAAATACACATTTTTTTCCTCACTCTAGTTCAATCCATATTTTTCTTTAATTTCATTTTATCGGACATTTCAAGGATCCTGACCAAATATTAAGTCATTTGTAATTTTAAAGACATATATATATATATATATATATATATATATATGCATGCATATTTTACCTAAGTTTAACCTTCCTTCTGTGTAAGAGAAACCAACCCTAGAATTCAGAGGCACTCCTGCTGCTAAGAGTGTACAATACCCAGTACAGGAGGATTCCATTGGTGAAGTGGTCATAGGTACACGAGGTCAGGTTTTGTTTGTCTGAAGTATGTCGTAGCTGTCATCTAGGACGTCTGTAGGAAACCACCTATGCAAGTCTTGAATGGAAGGCAAAATAAAAACAAAACAGTGTCCCTTTGTTAACTAGTATTCATGTTGCCCTGGCATACAAACCAATCACTTTACAATTTGGTCATAAGAAAGTTTAAGCATTGATTTTAGACATATACGTGGTGTTTTCAGACTTTATGGGCACCTCTTTCACAAAAAATACAGCAAGAACATGAGTATTCTTGTCATTAAATGTTTTACAATTCAGCAAGTATATATGATCACAGATTTTAGTAGAGACTGTAAAAAACAAAGTATAGAATTTATGTCGTGAGTTTTCATATTAAAGAAGACTTCCAGGTGTTATCTAAGGCAAGGACACAAATTTCCATACCTTTAATTCCATAGATAGACTTTCCTGAAATTGACAAGATTCACTGTCCGTCTGTCTACTAGGCCTTGACTTCCAACCTCATCTTCAATTCTGTTTTCCTTCCCATTTTGTTAAAGGAAGATGTGCTATGAAGTGATTTCCAGAATGTACCTTACCCCGTTCCAATTAAAGGCACAATGAAGAATGTGTGGATAATAAAGTAGAGACCTGCAGAGGCAAAATATGAGAGATTTAGCAAGATACTTTGAAATGCTGCTTTTTAAAAAAAATTTTAAAGTTAGAATTCAAAAGTAAGAACATTTTCTCAGGGTTGCTGTAAGCCTATTCATTAGTACTAAAAATAGGCCATTTGGAAAAGATAACAGATGTTTCTCAACTTGCAGTGGATTATTATTCCAATAAACCCATCATAAATAAAAAACATAAATTAAAACATGTTTAATACATCTAATTAATCGAACATTATAAGTTAGCAGTATAGTGTACTATGGAGTACTCTTGTTTACCTTCATGATGCCATGGCTGACTGAAAGTTGCGTCACTCCCTCTTCCTTGAAGTGTCAGATAATATGTGCAATAAATTGCTAGCTTATAAAACTATTAAAATTTAAAACACAATGTACAATTTTTACTGAATATGTCACATTTGAACTATGGTGAAAAAACATTGAGTGTAAAAATCATGAATTGAAGACCATTGATATTTTTTACTTTGGTTTAATGATGTATATGGATATTGCAAACTCAACTATGTGGTAAATATTTTTCAGAAATAAAATTTAAATTTCCAACTACAAGGTTTAATGAAACACATGAACATCTAGTGTAAGGCACAGAGTTATAAACCATTCAATGTTATGATAAATTTTTGTAGTAGGGACAGGTAATTTAAAACTAAGGATAAAAGTAAATATAATTTATTATAAAATTAGAAGAGGATTATTGATTGCTATATTTGTACTTATTGGAATTGTATCAGTGAGTGTGTTAATAATACTGGAGGAAAATCTTCAATTATTGAGTCCAGCAAGAGCTTTCTGAATGAAGTTTATTAGGAAGCAAATGAGAAAGTAAAACACACATGCACATACTAAGAAGATGTAAGAAGCATATAGTATTGTTACATATCCCAGATAATCAGGTTTCTGGACTGTTTCCATAACTGCCTGAGTATATAATTGCACCACCTTGAAAGAGGCCACAAGTTTTATGAGCTGAATGTCAGGTCTAGCTTCCAGCTGTTCTTTTTATATTCATATACTTATGATCTGGAAGTAGTCTCGAGTGGATTCTCTCTTGTCTTGATGTTACACTGAAGCGTCCAGAATTCTAATAACTCCACTTGATATTTTTCTAAGTTCTTTGGTGACTCAAGAACTATGAGTAATCTACTTTAAATGAATGATCAGCCTGACACAAAGAATAGCAATCTACCTCCATATTCTTGGAGAAAAGTGGGCAGGTGAAAAAAGATGTCAGGGATTTCTCTACATTACCAGATAAATGTGTCACAGGGACAAAACAGAAGAATTTTCATAAAAGTTCGGTTTGCATAGAAAAATGAAGTGAAAAATTTATATAAGTAGCATTTCAATTGTCCATAGACAAGAAGGAGAAAGTGGCTGAGAGCTAATGCTGTATCCTAAGCTTGCATTTTCCCACAATCAGTGACCAAAGGAAGACTAAACATGAATCTTTTAAAGTTGAAATTGCTCCAGTTATCTGTATATTCTTTATGACAATATAGCTTTCAGGTTGAATTAAGTTTCAGACTTAATTCAAATTTTCTCATTTATTTAGTCTCATTACCTACATTTAGTTTGCTTGTGTGTGTATGAAAGTGATTTGTCCAGGTTCTTGAAGATGCAGTGATAAGTTTATTATTTAATCAAGAAACATTTTATTGAGTGTGTCTATGAACTCTTCACTAAGATACTAGATACATAGAGTGATGAATAGTGACAAAATTTGTGTTCCTTGGACTAGTCTCCTGTGAGTAATAATAAACATAGTAAAAGTGAAAATATAATACAACAAAGTACAGTAACAAATGTTAAAAAATAAATAAAGCAGAATAAAGGAATGAATGGTGATAAAAGTTCATAGTGAATAGATAGGGTAATATTGATGGTTAAATCTATGTATATATTGACTTTTTATGGGAAGCCCAGATATTTTATTAAACACTATTTCAGAGCATTTTGGGGGAAAGTTTAGGTATAAGATTAGCATTAAACTGAGGAAAGTTAATTTCTCTTATTCTCAAGGGCCAACATTCAATTCACTGAGAACAAATGGAATAAAGCAAATAAAATGATGCTACTTTGACTAAGAGACCTGTCTTCTCACACCCTTCAGCTGGGACTGCAATATTGGCATTCCTGGTAGACCACAGCTTCAAAAACCAGCTCTCCTGAGTGTACCAAATAAATCTCATGGTGGAAAAATAAAAGGAGGGTGGAAAGAGGGGAAAAGGAGGAATTGAAATGTTTCATACACATGTATCAATCCCCTATAGTGAATGTAACCATTATGTACTATAATCATGTACTAGTAAAAGTGCAAAGAAAAGAAATAAAAGAGATCATGGTGCCTCTAAGCTTCCAAAATTATGTGAGATAATTCTTTATAATACATTTTTATCTATCTATCTATCTATCATTTATTTATCTGTCTATCATCTGTATCTGTTTGTCTGTTTATCCATTTACCCTGTTTGTACTGTTCCTCTGGAGAATCACTAGAAAGCCTGTATGATTAAGCAAATGTGTGTTTTGAGGTGAGAAAACCATTAGTGCATTGAAGAAGTAAGAGCAGTGTGACTGAAGCAGCTTAGGTACAAGGTAGAGAGTGGAGGTCAGCTCAGACACCTGGGCATGGCTTACCTTATGTAAGTGTTAAGTCACCAGAATTTTATTTTCAATTTGTTAAAAAGCCAGTAGATGATATTTAGAATTGGGGCACTGGGATTTCGCTTAAATTTCTAAAATACTGCTATGATAGTTACATGGAGAAAGAACTCATGAGATAAAAACAAATGAAAGGATTATGATAAATGATCCAAGAATTTTGATGACTCAGACTAACGAGACAATGAAAATGGAGCAGACTAGGAATACGAATCTGAGGACAGGATTTAGAGCTATGAATGTGCGTGTGTGTGTGTGTGTGTGTGTGTGTGTGTGTGTGTGTTTGTGTGTTGGGGAGTTATAAATTTTACATATGAGGGAATAGGAATTAGAATAACTTGTGAACAAATTTTACTGAACCTCCAAATCAAGAGGGACACCAGATCAAAATTTGGTTTGGATTTTTAGATCGACACTGCCAAACACACACTAATAGTTTTTGAGAAATTTTCTTACATAGATGACATCTCTGGAAAGAAATGCAGGATTTTCCAGCAAGCTTGAAATGACATGAGAAAGCAGCAAAAGATACTGACTACAGGTACTATTTTAGTTAGGTGTGGGGCTGAGGTTCTCACTGGTGAATCACTTTTCTACAAGTACATGAAAGGATGGAGTATCAGGGCTTTATACTTTGCTCAACATTGGGCACTAGAATAGATGAGTTTTAAAAGTTACCATCACTCTAACATAAAAAATGCAGTCAAACTCCTTATTTCAAAGTTGTAGATCAATTGATTGAACGCAGCACCATTAAAGAGGAAGCAAATTTGAGGGAAAAGTCAGAAGCTGTGGAGGTGAGTGTTCTACTATGTGTTTACTGTATCCAAGTTTGTTACCTGTCCCTATCTATTTTTCTGCTCTTATTCTTTGCCACTTCCCCCTCTGAATATTATTTACAATAATTAATAGTTGCAACTAAAATGGTTATGCACTTAACAATCTTATGCACTAGTGTAGCAGACAGACATGTAATCCAACAATCATATTTATGGAAAATCTTGTAGAAGCACCATTTATAGGACTCTAGAATATCCCCCAAAATTGGCATCTTATGTTGTATGGGGAATTAGAAAAGTTTTATGGGGGAAGTAACACTTCGCTGAATCTTAAAACTTCAAAGACCTGGATAAAGTGGAGGTAGAGTTTATCTTTAATAGTCAAAGCAGGAACCATTTTTGAGTTGCTGAATACAAGATATTGGTTCTACAAAGGCGTTACATTATTTTCAAGTTTTCAAAATAGAACTTTTAAAATATTTGAATTATATTAATTTGAAAATCAGTGAAAAGTACCAAAGTCTATTAAAATAATCAGGATTCAGAACATGGGAAACCCTCTTGCATGTGCTATAAATGAAAGTAAAAAGTAGAAATTACTGAACTTTTATCAGTTAAACACCAGGATGGCTGGAACATATGCGTGCATTCATTGTCACTAAACAACATTTGATACTGACAAAACTATCCATAAGTTTGGTGGCTCTGTACTATTCAGTAGAATTTCTAATTTGATCATGCCTGATAACAGTGTATTGTTGATTTAAATTGTCTCTCCTGTTTCTTAATACCTAGGAAAAAATAAATGAGTTTTAACTCATTTTTTGTTTCTATTTTTTAGTTAGAAATAACATTTATTTGCACATATTTTCCACACATAATGATTATACTCATTGTGGGGAGTTGGTATATGTGCATAGCGCATCTAAATTCTTTTTAGTTCCTTATGCCTTCCCTTCCATTCCCCATCTTCCATCTGTAGCTCCCCTTCCCACTTGCAAAGGATTTCTCTCCCCATTTTGTATTATCTGCCTTTTATTTTGTTCTTTATGTAATTTACTGTGGGTTTCTCAAATGAAAGAAGTCATGCAGTATTTGTGCTTGTGTGTGATCTATTTTACTAAATATCATGGTTTCAGGAGCACCTATTTCCCTATAAATGACTCAAATTTATCTTTTTATCACTGAATGTTACTTCATCATGTCAATATGTCACATTTTCTATGTCTACTCATCTGTTGATAGGCATATAGACTATTTTTAAGATTTAGCTATTAAACTCATTTCATTTTTTGATTTTTCTCTTTTTCTCCTTTTTTTTAAACTCATTTTAAACTGTTGATCAATGGTGACTCAGAAATTATTCTTGATAATGTCTTAACTTAATAGGAAATAAGACTTTGATCACATAAAGATGTTTTCCATATGGAAGAATACAATTACATTACTTGTATTTCACATTTATCATTCCTGGTTGAGGTGAAAAGAAAAGGTAGGTAAAATTTATCATTTCACTTTGTTCATTTCAGTGCCTCTATTCTCTTTTCCTGACGTCAGGTTCCTGCATTCTACATCCAATATTGTCATGAACTGACTATCAAATAATGCTAAGATAGGGAGATTTTTAAAAAGCTCTTGTGTTCTAGAACTCAGAGTGCTTCTTTTGTAGTAGGTTAGTATACTTTTACAATAAACTATATGTTGTCTGGATTATAGGATTTAAAAATGCCTGTTTTTTTATTTGGCATAGTGACCCCCTTCACAATATTCTCTAGTCATACATTAATGTCCATGAGTTTCCTCACAAATTTGTCCCTGACACCTTAAGTTTCTTGTAGGATGCAAATTGTCTAATTTCTGGAATGATTACTTGCAATTCACTAAATTGCATTTTATTGATCAACATTCTAATTTCAATAGTGCTTTTATATCTTTCATAACTCTATTGATCATCATCTCTGTTAATGCTTTGTGGTGTTAGCTCAGTCCTGGATCAATATGAATGTTTAACCAATAATTATAATTAAACCCCTGAGAATTGATAATTTAAGTAGTGTAAGAAAGCTAAAATTGCTAGGCAAATCTGAATGCTCGAACAGAATCCCATCATTTGAAATCTGTTGCTAAACTGTTGGTAGAATATTGTTCATTATAACACATCAAATATATTCCTTAGCAAAAACTAATAGACAAAAATGCCTCTAATCCATAGTACAATCTGTTTCTATAGTTACTAAGGAATTCCCTTCCTTTAATATCAAAGCAAATGTCAAAACACAATCATAGATAATGAGTGAATGGTGCCTGTTTTTATTCTTCAGGTAGTCTTTGTTTCATTTTAAAGTAATTTCAACTAAGTTAATTGAAAAAGAATAATTATCATGAAGATACTTGTCTAAGTTAAAATTTCTTTTTAAATATCAACTTTTATTAATGGAATCTATAGTAATTTCCTAGCTTTCTAAGGGACCAATGTGTTATCAACTGAAAGAAAAAAGACAGTTTTGCAGGACAGACAGTGAAAATGAGAAAGATGCAATTCTAAATAAATGACCAGAGACATGGAAATGGTATTATAATTACAAACACAGAATCTAGCATAGTTCAAAATTATTGTTTTTATTTTTGGATTAAATTCTTTTTTTTTCTTAAGTGCATACTTAAAAGAATGCATTTTCTTTCATGTACTGACAGTACTATAAAATGAAATTTTAACGTGCTATTATAATTCTAGTATGGTAGATATTCAGAGTAAATGACTTTGGCCTAGCTATATACAAACTTGTAAACTTTCTTTCCATTGAATAATGTCTGGGGAAGCAACCAAACAACATTTTTAAGTTAAAAATCTTTTCCTTGAGTACATTTTTCATATTAACTTTTGATTGGCCCCTTGGAACCTTACTCAAGGTTACATTCTCAGAGTTGCAAATTTGTGAAAATCTCGTTTCAAGAAACATTAAGGATATATTGGTTTTATGATCTGGTAATAGAATGTCTGGTTTTACACGCTTGATTTTAATGAAAAAGTAGTGAATATAAAAAGCCTTTCAAACTGTCACCATGCATGTCAAACACATGCAGTCACTATTTGTATAATAAAAACGTTTCTTACCTGACAGCATGCCTACACATTTTTTTTCTTTCTTTTTAATTAGCATCCACATCTCTTAGTTTTTCCTCTTTCTCTATCATAGAGGGAGCAGCATTTTTAGGTAATACAGGCTTAATCTGGCTGTGGGTAGAACAAGGTCTTTTGAATTTTTCAATTATCAGCAACATGCTTTCGCAGATACCATCCTTACTCTCTTTTAGAATCAGTTGCATGTTTCATAAAGGGGTAATGGGAAGGGCATTATCATCTATGTCCACTATAATTCTGGAACAGTGAGGCAGTCAATGGAAGCAGCTGCTGCTTTCCTAATTGTTACTAGTGTGGAGAAAATAGAGAAGAGTAGTGAGGGAATGCTTTTAAGAGTCCCATTTCCCACATCAGGCACAGAGCATCTGTGCTGAGATTACTTTGCAAGCAATTTGCGATTTCTAACAGCAACATTAAGAACCAAAAAATAAATCTATATAATAACCTCAGGAAGAAATTGATGTGTAAATTTTGCTATTTTAAGGTTTAACCAGATGAGGATCTTTCAGTATGTTTTCTTAAAGTGTCACAATTAGCAATTATCTAGGACAATTACATCTCTCTCACTATCAAATTTACATTACTTGGTGGTTCCTTGAACTCTGAAAAGTAAGAAAATGATTGAAATTTTAAAAAATATATATCATAGTGGTGTCTTGTCTAAATTAGATCTATTAAATAAAAAAAAATAAGTGGGTACCTTTTGGTTACAAAGCACAGTAATGACTTTGACTGGATTATACTCAAAGGACAACTTTTTATTCTAGTAATTTGATGATTTCAGCACTAGTAATCTGAAAAGGACATGGAAAGATTAAATTCCTACACATTTTCCCCTGGAGTACTATTGGCTATCTTTCTAGAAAGGAGGTTAGCATCTTACAGAGAAATCTTAACCGTAAAAACAAAAGTGTATATTTTAAAGACTACATGAAGTTGTTGAAGTACATTATGGAAAATTAGATAAATTTTAAGTTTACTGTATGTAAACTTGTAAGTTAGAAAAAACTGATCTATAAACATACTCCAAAATATTCTTCAGGAGAAAGCATAGAAGGCAAGGGAGGAGGTAAGCATTAGTCGCATGAATTTAAAATAAAATTTGAGCACGAAACAAAGGCTACTGTAGGTGATGGAACAGCATGAGATACAGCTGTACAACGCCCAACACTCCTTCCATCCAAGGTTGTAAACCTCTAGAATTTTTAGTAAAATACAAGACAGAGTACTAATCTGTAGTTTTTGAAAACTAAGTAGGGGATATATAATCAGAGCTTGCTGAAGCTATGGAATCAGAAAATAGTTTAATTTTGTTGTGAAATATGATTAATGAGATTGAAAATTTACCATGCAATACAAGAGAAGAAAGTGAGACAAATGAGCATATATGTGGGAATGGCTTTATCAGAGAAGATGTTCTTATTCTATTGCCAAGAGGGTAACATAATAGAACCTAATATCCAAAACAGAAAACTGAGGGAGAAACAAGCCCCTTTCTCACTTGGAGAAGTTTTGTTAGTGCAACTAACATGGGCCCTTATGGCTGTCATCGGAGAAAACAGTCTATGCATTAATGCCAAAGCTTGATAAAGTTCTCCAGCATAGCTCATGCTGATAAATAATTATATATGTATAATTATATGTAATACATATAATATATATTACATGGATAGGTAGATAGATGATGATAGATATATAGATAATGATGTGTTTATTTTGGTTTCTGGATGATTTTCAATGTGACCAGTGTAAAAAATATGCCCAGGTAAAAAAGAAATAAAATCTAAAAGCCTAAGAGGATATTTTGAATACTGCACTCTATACAAGAGTAAAGCCTTTTCTAGAGGACTGTGGTTATATCAAATCACTTAATAATCATAAAATTCTAATAAGGAGAAAAAAATCAATACTAGATTTAAAATATATTCATAAAACCACTCACGGTGATGTACACTTGTAATTCCATCACTTTGGGAGACTGAAGCAGGATGATCCCAAGTTTGAGCCCAGCCTGGAAACTAGAAACTTAGTGAAACTCTCTCTTAAAATAAAAAATGAAAATACTACAGATACAGCTTGATTAGAAGGCCTTGCATTCAATATCAATGATCTATCTATCTATCTATCTATCTATCTATCATATATCAATCCAAGTTAAGTATTTTGTCTATATTTTTATTATGGTGTATTTTTCACATGTTACTTAATAGTGTTGTATGAATACTATGTGACTGGTACTATATATTTAAACATTAATTTAGAGCAGCGATGGAGAATCTTTTAGAGATGGACAACTCAAACTAGAATTCAAGATTCACTCAGTGATGACAAAGTGCCTACCCTACAATTAACCTTCAATGCTGACCAGCCATGTGAAAGTTTGGTTAAATGCTAGCTAATGAATCACAGCTTGTGATGTCATCACCTGCTGCTGCTAATCCTTTCGGAAAATGCACATGGCCACTATGTATACTATTACCTGATACCCAGCTGCTGCAGTGATGCTGGGGCAAACTGGCTTGGGTGTAGACAGGGAGGGCTCCGTGTGCCCACTGCAGCATGCGTGCCATAGTTTCACCACCACTGACTTTGAGTATTCTTGTCACTCTGCACAGAAACCTCCTGCTCATTAATAATCATTTTGTTCCCCTTCCCATCCTCTAGACCAACTGTGTGTAAACATTTATCTACCTTCTACTGCACTGGAATTTCCTGTTCTAGTCTTTAAATATGAATGGAATCATAAAATAAGGTTTGAGATACTATTTTATTTTATTTTATTTATTTATTTATTTTTTTTATGGCACTGGGGATTGAACTCACAGCCTTGCGCTTGCCAGGGCAGGCGCTTAAGTCGCTAAGCCAAACTCCCCAGCCCTGTTTTTTTTTTTGTTTTGTTTTTTTTTTTTGAGGCAGGGTCGCACTATGTAGCTCAGGCCGGTCTTGCGCTCGCGTTGTAGCCCAAGTCGGCCTCGAACTCACAACACTCCACCTACCTCAGCCTCCCTAGTGCTGGAATTAAAGGCGTGCGCCACCATGCCCGGCGAGATACTATTTTATTTTAGTTAACATAATGTTTGTAAGGTAAATCCATGTTGTATCAGTACTTTATATTTATTGTTCAATAATATTCTGTGGTATGGATGTATCACATTTTTAAATATATATTCATTGGTTGATGGACATGTAGGATATTTCTATATTTTAGTTCTTTTGAATGGTATTTCTATGAACAATGTGTGCAAATTTAATTTTAATTTGTGAATGTAACTTTTCATTTCTTTTAGGTATATACTGCAGAATACTTTGAAGTGAAACGAAAGGCAAAAATCTCCAAACTAATGTGAAACATTTAAAGCTATTTTTAAAGGAATATTTATAATTTTAAATCTCTATATAATGAAAGAGTAAAGAATTAAAATCTTTTCTTCACTTAAGACTTTGAAAAATAACAAGAAATGACACACATATTCATGCAAAATCAATAAATTCCTCACATTCTCTCTCTCTGCGTCTCTCTCTACCCCCTCTTTTACTCTTTCTCACTTCCTTTTTAAAATCTTTGCCAAAAATGTTGTCAAAGAAAACTTTCATGAATAAAATAAACATAGCTGCATTTTTGTTCTATACATTATTGATCACAATAATGTGAAAAGAAACCAATGGTAAATCATATAGAATTATTGGTAATGATAGTTTATACTCATGTATAGAGGAATCTTTAAAAAGGCTATCATCTCACTATACTAAATAGACAGTGAAATGAAATATTGCCACTGCAAAGTAATATGACTCCCAATTCAAAGACAGAATCACATATTACTCTTACCATAACACCAAGTTAAATATAAAAATAAATTAAAACAAGGAAGGGAGATCAAGATAATCAAGCAATGTATGAAAGATGCTTTGGCAGAAATTTCTAGCATCATTACTCAATACATGACATTTGATTTAATGTTACTCATCTGTTGTGAGTTGCCAAAGAAATATTGCATTTAAAATGTGGAAGAGTTGATTGAATTGACTTGGTAAAGGATAAAGTGACCACAGTGGAGACATTTTAGGAATCAAGAAACATTAAGTGACAGTCAACAAAGTTAATAGAAATAAAACCTAACCATTGGGAAAACAACAATAACAATGACATGCCATTCTTTGGGCCATTGTTGGTTGTGATTTGCTGCATCAAAGAAGTAATGACAGAATAGTACTCCACTGTGTATAAATACCACATTTTCTTTATCCATTCATCTGTTGATGGGCATATGGGCTGTTTCCAAGATTTAGCTGTTGTAGATTTTGCAGCTATAAACATGGGTATGTCAATATCTCTATGGTATATTTTAACTCTTTTGGGAAGATAGCTAGTAGGTAAACAGATGGGTCAAATGGAACCTCTAGTTTAGTTTTTTGATGATGCTCCAGACATGAAAGTTTAAGTGTAGCAGTGTTTCTCTTGTGTTAGACGCCCAAATGATAAATAGGTAGTATGGTGGAAAGTGGATATTAGAAAGTAAAAGAAACATGCTCAGATGGGAAGGGGAACAAGGGAGGTAGAGAAGGAAGAGAAGGAAGGGAAAAGAAAAAGAGAGAATGGAAGGAAAAAGATGAAAATAAAGCTTTTGTAAATGGTAGGCTGAGAAAGGATGTGGTGAGTGGAAGTTGAAAAAAAAAAGAATTAAGATATATTATGTAAAGGTACAAATTCCCCATGTGATCAATATGTGTGGCAAATCTTACTAACAGAAAATAAAGCAAATTGATAATGATGAGAGTTCATAGCCAAGCATAGTGACACAGGCTTTTAATCCCAGCATTTGAGAGACTGAGGAAGGAAGATTGCTTGAAGTTTGAAGCCAGCCTGGGCTACACAGTGAGTTCAAGGACAACCTTAACTACATAGCATTATCCTGTCTCAACAAACCAAACAAAGTTTCAGAAATAGTAAAGGCTGTACCCCCAAAGTACTCACTTTTCTTAGAAGCTTTCCATTTGATGCCAGAACAATAAAGTGTGGAAGCACTCTAAATCAAACTTCATGCTCAAAATAAAAGCTATGTTTCATATAAATCAATGATTTAAACTATCTTCTTGATAATTTCTGTCCTGTAGTCACTTTAGAAGACAACGAGCAAATGATAAATGACTTTACATATAAATACTAGCAATGACAACAGTAGCATTTTAAGAAAAAGAAATAGAAAAATCTTCATTTTTAGTTTGCATATACTTGCACCACAAAATTTCCCAAAATTATAGAAATCAGTAAATTGCTTTTACAGACTTTCACTTGGGTTATCAATAGATATTTCAGGAGGAAAGACATGAAAATAAATTTTACTTCTTATTGAATATAAAACACAAAAAGTAGAACAGTTGATTGTAGTTTTCATGGGTTAGTGATTGTTTAATGAGTGAAGAGAAAATGTTATATTCAAAGCTAAACAACAATAATGGTTGTAATTTTCAATACCAGGAAAAAAACAGCAAATCATTACTAAAGAATTTAGTTTGGCGCACTAGAGGAAGTCACCAATGTCAAGAAAAACTGGTACTCAATCTCTGTGTCTCTTAAATGGGGAGCCATGCAAGGGATGTAGCTCAGTGGAATGGCACCTGCCTGGCAAGCATGAGGTCATGAGTTCGACTTCTGGTACTAAAAAATTTGATAATTAAATTGGGAGTCACAAGGTTTATCCAAGAAAAATTATAGTACCATGAAATTAGACCAACCAAATCTTTGGTTATTTTACTGAACTATAAAAAGATGATGTGACTTAGCCTCCACAATCTCATTGGGGGTTTAACAAGATGGTTTACTGACATGCTCTAATGCTAGTGAATTCGGTAAAAAGACTCCTGTTTCAGTGACAGTTTTGACACCTGTCTTTTTAAAAACAGCTGTCTCAGAGCTGAGAAAGCATTATGTCAGTATAACAGACCCAGCAGATAATATTTTCTTTGGTTCTTCAGTTCTTCAAGCAAGTTTTAATTCAATCATATGTTTCTAGGAAGTGTTCTTAATGGAGGAGAGAAGATGCCTCAAGGAGAGTTTACCTGCCAATAAAATAGTAGAAAAATCTCCCATTCTCTTGAAAAACATGTATCTGTCTATTGCTTTCCTCTCTGATTTGGTTTGTTTGTTTTGTTTTGTTTTGTTTTTGCAATTCCCTAGGTCACTACCTAGAGACAATTACAAGGACAATCAATGCAAGCTTTTACTATGAATGGGATGGAGATCCACTTTCTAGACACAACTGTAAGGCTTCAAGAACTTTGTTTAAATAAATATAGTCTAATAATATTTCCTCGCTTAGTTTACAATCAGAAATCCAACTTAGCTTGAGAAAAGTTTAAAACAAATCTTATGTCAGCCAAAAAATATGGAGAGACTACCCGCTGTGGTGGCGCACATCTGTAATCTCAGAAGTTGGGAGACTGAGGCAGGAGGATCATTGTGAGTTCAAGAGCAGCCTAGGCTGCATAGTGAGTTCAAGGTCTCACTGATTATGTAGTGAGACTCTATCTAAAATGAGAGGGAAAAATATCAAAAAAACAATAGCAAAATATGGAGAGAATGAGGTTCCTGCTGATAACAAAACATACTCAACCCCATACTATGCTGTGGTGAATATTTCTAAAAGAAGCCCACAAAATTGACTTTGTCTTGCAATTATCCTGATTCTTCTAGAACCAAAGACCAAGGCATATTAACTCACACAATTTGCATTCTTTAGGATTCATAAAAGTCTTTCTCAAGGCAGCATTTACTATCACGAATCCAATTTGCACAGTCAGGCAGGTAATTAAAGAATGTATGCATCTGTAGATTAGTTTATTACTTTTTTCAAATTTAATAGATCAAAAGAGTAGTTTTTGAATAAGTTTGAAATGCCACACCAATCCCTTCTACATATGCACACTGTTCTTTCTATTACTTGTGTTTCTTTTATGCCTGGCATCTTTGCAATTTAAAGTTAGACCACCTGCACAGGTTCAGAGGAATGGACACAAAAGTTGAAGCTTTGAATGAGCTAAGAACCAAACAATGTTGCAAGGATTAGTGTAGATAGATTTAGAAGGACTGTCACTCTTAGGAGGGAGAAATTGATTAAGAGTGTTGGTAAACTAAATTAGATAGTTAACTTCAAAAGAGATAAAGTGTCCTATAGGGACAGTGTATTAGAGCTCACAAGAGATTTAATATAATTTAATATGATTGTAAATGAATAATCATATATATGATATCTATCTATATCTAGCTATATATGTCTGTCTATCTATCTATCTATCTGTCTATCTATCTATCTCACACACAATCACATACACACAGATTTACAGTGTTTAAAAATGCAGAAGTGGCTGTCTGCATACCTGTGACCTGTATGATCGAATCAAAGGTAGAGGACCTGAAACTCTCTGCTGGAGGAGTGAAGAGTTTGTGTGTAAAGATGCTAAGTGTGCCCTAGAAGAGTGAAGAGTCTGCACCAAAAACCTGAAGATGGATGTCCAAAAGTGATAGCAAAGCCTAGAGCAGAAGCAAGACTTCTTTCTTTTTTCTCTTTTCAATCCTTCCAGGCTACTAGTCTATTGATTGGTTCAGCCCACATCCAGGTGTCTTCTATCTTCAATGTGTCTACTATCCACACCCATAACTGTTGCTAAACCAATCAGCTGGGTGTTTCAAGTTGATACCACAGTTAACCATCACAGTCTACCCCTTGTCAACTTGGCAACCAGACACATTTCCTTAAACAATACTTAGCCTCCACATGCAATAGCAAGCTTATAATTATACCTAACCTAGTACAGCTATCATTTGCACAAACAGAAATATGCTAGACTCCTCCCCAGAATAGAAGAAAAATTTTTTCTTTGGGTGGTACATACTCCTAACACTTCATAAGCTAAAGATTATAACACAGGTTTAACAGTACATAAAACCTATATTAAGTCTATTGATATTACATTACAAAGGAAGCATATTAACAGAATAGTAGAGAATAAATACAATGCCCTTGCCTTTGTAACTGGTCATGCAATTGTAGCTGCTGTTTATAATTACTTTCTTCTACTATTCATTCTGTGTTTCCTTGGCCTACAGCAAGCACTTCAGCAGGTCTCAGTTCTTTTCCTCATAGACTTAACCATGCCTTAATCCCTTAAAGTTCTGTGTCATTTGTCCTCCTGCTTGGATTGTGTTGCAATAGTTCTCCATTTACCTTAATAACCAGACATAGGACTCACCTGCACTCCAAGAATACTCTTCCTTTTCTCCATTATTGGGTAATAGCCCAGATTCTCCTTGATGATCTGAATCATCCCTACCAACATCACCACTCCCTCTTTAGCTTGTTTACTTAGAGGCATGAGGAGACCAATATAACCTGGAGAAAGTCTTACCTTCCAGTTCAGTGGAATCATTGTTATACTTTCTGGTGTGAGCCTTCTTCCTGACTTGAACTTAGTCTCCTAAGCCAGCAGAGCATAAAGTTATGGGAATAGGAAGCAAACATTTTGCTTGTAGATGACTAGGGTTAGTAGTGAATAGAACCATCCCTGCTTCCACACTTTGATGCCTGCATTTGTGAATTCTGGATAATGGAGACACAATAGCATATAGTGCATGATGATTCAAAGCATGTACAGCAATTGAAGAATCTTGCCCCAGCTATGTTGGGCATTGCTACCTAGTTGCGTCCTCAAAAGGCCATTCCACCTTCCTAACAATCCAGCCACTTTTGGTTGGTGAAGAATGTGGTAAGACCAGTGAATTCCATAAACATAAGCCAAATGTCTCACGTTTAGGCTGTGTAAATATGTTCCTTGGTAAGAAACCATGCTGTGTGGAATACTGTGATGGTAGCTAAGGCATTCTGTAAGTTCACACATACTAGTTTTAGCAGAAGCATTACATGCAGGGAAGGCGAATTCATACCTAAAATAAGTGCCTAAAATGTGTACCTTACATCAATAAGGACAAAATGCTGCCCTTTCTATGACTGAAGCAGTCCAATATGATCAACCTACCACACAGAATGATTGCCTTCGGGAATGGTGCCATATAGGAGAATCAGCTCTGGTGTCTGCTGATGGAATATTGGACATTTAGCAGTGACTGTAGTCATATTCACCTTGGTAACGTAGAGTTATTTTGGTGAACCCATGTAAAAACTACATCTCCACCACCATGGCCACTCTGTTCATGAGCCCATTGCACAATGGCAGGTTTAGCTAAAATAAAAAGTTGATTACTACATACAAAATGAGTCATCCCATCCACTTGATGGTTAAAGTCCTCTTCTGCTGTGGTCTCTTTTTGCTAAGTGTTTCCATGCAATATGAATATATTTACAGCCTTTGCCCATATAGAGAGGTCTATCCATGTATCTCTTCCCCAGATACTTCTGTCACCAATTCTCTAATCATGTTAATTTCAAGTTCCTAATTATCCATCCACATCATTGGATTCAGCCCATGAATCCATATATAGATCAGGAAACATTTTTCAGAGGGAAAATAATCTGAATTTGATAAAGCCTTGCTCCAAAATCCTGAAGGTCTTCTCCACGATTCACCTACAGAGCCTACCATACATTGCAAATCACATCCTTACCTACCACTGATAGTACAAGTACCATTGGATCTGCTGGATTATAGAGCCCCAGTGGCAGAGCAGCCCAGACCTGTTACACAGCCTTCTCTCATTCTGGCCCCCACTCAAAACCAACAACTCTCTCAGTGACTTGGTTAACAGGGTGGAACGAACACCTAAGTGAGAAAAGTGTTGCTTCCAAAATCCAAACAGTCCCAAAAGGCATTGTGACACTATTTTTGGTTGCATGGAGATCCAAATTAAACAGCTCAGCTTTCACGTTAGAAGAGATATCTCTGCATATCCCACACCACTGGACTCCTAGAAATTTCACTGAGGTAGACAAACTTCAAATTTTATTTGGATTTATTTTCCATCCACTAGATAACAAAATACTTTACCAACATGTCCAGAAAGGTTGCTACCTCCTGCTCACTCAGTCCATTCAGCATAATATCATCGGTGTAATAGACCAGTGTGATACCTTGTGGGAGTGAAAAGCAATCAGGATCCTTGTGACCTAAGCTGTGACATGGAGGTGGAAAGTTAATATAACCCTGAGATAGAACAGTGAAGGTGTATTGCTGGCCTTGTCAGTTGAAAACAAATTATTTCTAGTGGGCTTTTGGATAAGCATGAAAAAGAAGGCATTTGCCAGATCACTGCCTCCATACCAGGTACCAGGAGATGTGTTAATCTGCTCAAGCAAGGAAAGGACATCTGTTACAGCAGCTGCAATTGAAGTCACCACTTGATTGGGTTTACAGTAATCCACTACCATTCTCTAAGAAGCATCTATCTTTGGCATGGCCCAAATAGGAAAATTAAATAAGGATGTGTCAGGAAACATCACCTCTGCATCTTTCAAATACTTAGTAGTAGCACTAATCTCTGTAATCACTCCAAAAATGAGATATTGTTTTGGGTTATTTCTGAAGTAAAGTCATCTCTAGCAGCTTTCATTTGGCCTTTCAAACCACTGTATCCCTCATACTACATGGTAGAGTGCCAATGTGAGGACTTTGCCAAAAACTAAGTGTATCTATCCTACTTATGCATTCTGGAACTGGGAAAATAACTACAGGATAAATTTAGAGAGCTACTGGACACTGAGTCAAACCTTTGCTAAAACTCCATTGATCACATGATCTCCACAGGTCCCTAGTCTTACTGGAGGGTCACAAGGATATTTTGGACCAGGTACCCCCTGGAAATATTTAGTTCAAAACCAGTTTCCCCTAGTTACTGAAATGTTTGATCATTTCCCTTTCCCCAGGATACAGTTACCTTGATAAAAGGTCTTAGGCCCTTTTGGGGGAGGATGGGAGGATAGACAATATAAATTTGTAGTACTGCACCAGGGTCCTTCCCCAAGGGACTCCAGCCATCCTTTCAGTCAAAAGAAGGTCTATTAAAATGATACCTAAAATATGCTAATACCAAGCTACCAGAATAGGGATAAAAATGTAGTACCAAACCAGGTTTGGAGTGGGTATTTGTTGGACTCAAAAAAGCTTAAAACTTATAGCTTTACCATCGAATATTTAAATAGCAGTTATATCTACACCAATCTCAAATGCATATGAAAAAAAGTGCATTACGTAAGATTCAGGGACTCGGCGTACACTAGTGTAATGTACTGAGAAAATGCCAGCACTTTTCTTTAGGCTGGCCATCTAGAACTTCTGGGAGTGTCTCTAGGCTCTTTGGTCTTTTGATGTACAATTTCCTTTCCATCATATTCTCCTATATGCACAGATTTCTTACATCTAAATATTCCTTCTTCCCCAGCTAGTCCAAGGCCTCGGCAACTTTCTTTTGTCTTCCTCTTGGCCAGGGCTTCCTCAGCTCTCTAGGTCTAGTCATGGGTTTCTCAAATCACTTTATATAGGTGATGCATCTTGTGACCAATGCAACTTTTACATGTGTAGTTTATCCTGTCTATTCTTCTTGCATTTCTTGGGGAAAGGGAGCTATTTATAAATAACACTGGTCTACTTAACTATGTTTCTTTGAAAGGAAAAAAATTACCAGCAATTTCAAGCATATGGGATATATTCATTGTAACTTACTTTTTTTACCTTTTAGTTACTATTGTTAACCTTTACTCATAACTTTTTTTCTATTCACTGCAAACACTGTCAACGTTTTTAGTTTTTCTGGGTTCAAAATCAGCAAAAATCACTGATGGCCTCAAAAATCCAGATATTACTTCAAGCGGCAATAATTACTTGGTGCTTGATCATGGCCAAGTAATTTCTTCTTGAAGACAGTGATTTTTTTTTAATCTGCAGCATATTTCTGAATTTCCCTTGTACAAAGAACATGATATAGCAGAAAATGGTAGTTACATTTGCAAGAAAGAAAAAATATACCCAAATCTTTAACTCTTTCTGATTATCTATGAAAGAGAGAGAGAGAGAGAAAGAGAGAGAGAGACAGAGAGAAAATAGAAAGATATTCAGATATTGAAAAAAACTCATTAGTTCTCAATTACGTCTGCCCCATTATATCTTTATCCCTATGCCCAATATGTGAGAGAATAGGGTCCTGTATGCAAAGTGAATTTCAAATAAAACCTTCTTTTTATAAGAATAAGGACATTTGAAGTCGGTATCAATTTTTTATTTAAACAACACCAATGTTAATATATATAGAATAGAGTCATACTGTCAAGAGTAGTTATGAGAAAATATTAAACTCACAACAGCACTTGTTTTACAAAAACTATCACTCTTCAAAAATCAATAATAATTGAATCTCTGTTGCTATCTGTCTCTTTTCTTTCTTTCCTTTCTTTTTTTCTCTCTTTCATATGCACACACAAACACATGCAAATATCTCAGGCAAATAAGTGGATTTTATATAAAAGTGGTAATCAACTTTGGAAAATGAAATAAAATCAAAATAATATTAGCCATTAGATTCAAACATATTTTGTTTAAATTAAGAATTTAATAAGTGTAAACTTACCAGACATTATGTAAAAGAAATTATAAAGTGCTTTGTGATAACAAATGCAGGCTTCAGGAGTGTATTAACTAATTTACTAAAGCAAAAATCCCTGGGAAATTTAAAAATGATTGATCAGATCAAGAAAAAATGGATAGTTAGCTAGTATAGGAAGGGAGTGAATGACTTGTCACATAACATTACTTCTAATTTTAAACAGCCTTGAAAATACAAATAAATTGGAAGATTGACTGCAAAATCACAAAAGAGTGGATATTGTCATGCATACTTTTGGAGATAGTATTTAAATCAAAAATTTGCCCCTAACATCTCTTATATTCATAGGTGTAACTTTTATATGGGAACATTTTAACTCATCAGTAGATTTATCCATTGATGAGTTCAGTAGCTGATTATGCTGGTAGGAGCTGAAGCTTAGTTGGAGATGGATCACTGTGGCATGATCTAGGAGAATGTATTCTTGTCCTCAGCTCCTCCCTTTTCTTTGTTTTGACTTCCTGGCTGTTCTGAGATGAGCAGCCTTCCACCACCATGCTCTTTCACATATCTTGTCTGCCTTAAGCTTGCCAGTCATGGACTGAAACCCTGAAACTGTGAGCCAAATGAAATCTTTCATGTTTTAAGTTTTGAGTGTCAGGTATTTTGTCCCAGTGAGTGGGAAGCTGAGCAACACAGGAAGGTATATAAAGGACTGGGTAGAAAGTGAGAGATGCTGGAGATGGACCTCCTGACTGTGAGGCTGTGTATATTCTGTGACTGTGAATATTTTAAATGTCAAAGTTTGAGAGTCTTAAGATAGCAACCGTGCTTCGAATGTAGATGCTCTCAAATGTTTTCTGTTTCACACTCTCCCAAAAACTTCATAAATCTTGTGTCGCTTGAAGATTTTTATGTTTCATTGGTTTTGCTTGTAGTTTGAAATCAAGATACTTGCTTCTAATCAAGTAAACACTAGGAGTTCAAGAATTAAAGAATTTGCTAGAAATAATGTTCTGTCTGGCCAAAATATTTCTGTTTTGATGGTGCTACTTCTAGCTTTAGATAGATAAGGACGGAGATAAAGATAGACATAAAAGTAGAGAAAGAGATAGAAATAGAGACAGAGACAGAAACAAACAAAGACAGAGCCAGAGAGATCCTATTTCACACTTTAGAGGCATCTTTGCTTACTATTTTTTGTTTTCTCCTTAACAAACATTCATTTATCTACTTGGGGAATCTTATCCCAATTCCCTCTTTGTTATGCAGAATAGATTTGACATAAGTATTTACCTTTCTAAAACTTTTCACTATTAATATACTCATCTAATTAGTTTTTCTATTGGGGATCAAAAATTATAAATTGAGTCTAGGGTAAGTCCAAGCTTGTCTTTGTCTTGCCCTTTGAATAAGATTGGAACACGGAAACTCCCTTCTCTTTTCTGGTAACTGCTGAAAGTCCTTGGGATAGTGACTGCTGTGGTTCTCACAGAGCAAGACAAGAAATGCTAAAGACGATTGGTACCTGAGGAAATACAGTTTCCTTATTGCATTCCTGTCTCATGCTTGTCTTTGCAAGAATGCTTTGTTCTCCTTACTGGCCCATGGTCATCACCATTGCTGTTCCCAGAAACATTCACTGCCCTTCACCCATTGTCATTGCCTTGGATGCAATGAATAAATTCCAATGTTCTGGGTGTCTTGGGGCCCTTGGTTCCCCCATAACTGGTCATCCCAGATTCCTGTTCCACCTCTGTTGTGTCTCTTGCTCTTTATTCTCACTGTGCACCGCAACACTTGGCAGGAAACAGGAGACTCACTGCAGAGGTCTCCAGTATTTTCCTTTAGGCAATTATTTTTAAAAAGTAATATTTAACAAACCTCTTTTAGTACAGTGTGCCAAAAATAATTCATAATTTAATGAAAGGCTTAATTCATGAACCTCAACCTTTCACTGAAACTTCAGAAACAACATACTAAAACTACCAATGTTGGCTGTTAATTTTCCTAATTAACTTTAAGCAAAGCTTGCTAGAGTTTGCCCTATGGAATAATGAATGAAATAATGAGATAAAACAAGTTTAAAAATGTGTTACTTTGAATTTTAGGCACAAGTTCTCTACCTGTTTTCCATAAAAAAGACAGTATTTAACAGAGTATAATATAATGTGGCAAAAAATGCAATTAAAATTCCTCAACAAAGTAAGCTTATTAGTTTAGGAAAGCTTCTGTTTTTGTGTTCAAAAATAGTACACCTGAAAATCCTCAAAAATGAATATGGATTTCTACATGTTTTCAGTGAAGTTTATTAATAATCATATAAGCTAGCATTTCCTGTGCCCTTGCTATTTTCAGATCATCAATCCACATATCTGACATATTTTTCATTCAATTTTTTGCAACACAGTATTAAATTCTTTTTACTCTAAGGAACTGAAAGACTAATAATCTGCTTACATTTATAACTGGAGGAAATAATATGGTAACATTTAGAAACTAAGCATGCTGAACACATTACATATTTCTAATACTGTTAAAATTTGGTTCCATATTCTTAGGAGTAATTAAGAGTCAATAATCAAGATTAATTCAGTTTCCTAAGCGCATTTTATTGAAAATATTTGCAGTTTTATTTTTTTTCTTCCATTCTTGCAGATATCACTCAAACACATATTATTTTTTGGTTACCTATCTACTTGTCTTTGAAAGTCATTGGTATTTGATCTCCTAAACTGCCCTAATCTAAATTGTGTGTTTTTCTTGGAAAAACTTTATTACATTGACTAACTTAGTTTTGGGACAGCCTTTCTGACCTTGTAGGAAGTTTATTCAGCTTGTTAGTCAATGTCTTTCCTCACATAACCTAGTTAGCCTTGCTTAATATTTGAAGACAGATAATTGATTAAACTAAATGCATTTTTACAATGCTCTTAAGCATCCTTCATTTTGTTACCAATGACTCATTTTCTCTGCATTTACTGTAGTGATTTCTACTTTCTCTACCTGCACATTTTCTGAAATGTTTTCTTAATTCTTCAGTAAAGTTTTCCCTTGTTTTTAAGCAATTTAATGCTATTTATACTTTTCATACCTAATTTTTTCTCTGAGTATACAGCACTTAATTAATATGTCTGATTAATTTGTTCTGTGGATCAAATTAGGAACAAATTTTAACCATTTTATAACCCCATTCACTGAGTTAATGCAAATACTTTTAATATTGTAATCTCTTGATCATTACTTGTTCAAATATAAAAGGAATTGTTCTTTTGATGCATCATTCTTATGGTTATTGCTTTGAGATGGGGTCTTGCTTGAAGTCCCAGCTGGCCTTGAATGTACAAGGTAGCCAAGACTGGCCTTTAAGTCATGATCCTTCTTCCTTAACATCCTAAGTGATACTACCTTTAAGACTAAGTGATACTACCTTTAAGATTATTTTAGCCGGGCGTGGTGGCGCATGCCTTTAATCCCAGTACTCGGGAGGCTGAGGTAGGAGGAGCGTTGTGAGTTCGAGGCCAGCTTGGGCTACAATGCGAGCGCAAGGCCAGCCTGAGCTACATAGTGTGACCCTGCCTCAAAAAAACCCAGGGCCGGGAATTTGGCTCAGTGACTTAAACACCTGTCTGACAGGCATGAGGTTGTGAGTTCAATCCCCTGTGCCGCAAAAAAAAAAAAAAAAAAAAAAAAAAAAAAAAAA